>PVKN010034044.1:0-11906 GCA_004027915.1 Capromys pilorides
CCCGTTTCCCAATTGTTCCTTTCCTTTAAACTGTTTCTGTCCTTTTCACAGTATCAATTAGACCTTTCAGATCTTATTTACTCTTTTAGGTTCTTACACTAATGAGACAATGCAATATTTATACATATGGATCTTATTTACTTCACTTATGAGAACAGAGTCTAGTTGCATCCATTTACCTATAAAAGCCTTGAGTTTATTTTGTTATAGCTGAGTAATTACTCCATTGCATAAAAATGCCACATCTTTTTTTTGTCTATTCCTCAGTTGATGGGTATTTAGGTTGTGTCCAAGATTTAGCTATGACAAGTTGCACTGCTGTAAACATGGGTACACATATATTACTGTGGTATGATGTTTTCAGTTGTTCTGGAAAAATACCAAAAAGAGGAATAGCTGGGTTGGATACAACTTCCAATCCTAGCTTTTTATGAGGAATCTGCACACTGATGTGCTTAGTGGTTGAACCAGTCTACAATCCCACCTTATTTTCTCCACAGTCCCACTAGCATTTGTTATTGGTTTATTTCTTGATTATAGCAATGCTTTCTGGGGTGAGATGGAACCTCTATATTGTTTTCATTTGCATTTCTTGAATGATCAATGATGTTGAACATTTTTCATATATTTATTTGTCATGTGTATCTCTTCCTCTGAGTAGTGCATATTCATCTCAGATGCCCATGTTTAGATTGGATCTTTGAATTTTTCAATCCCGACTACTAGCAAATTCTTTGTATATTCTAGACAGAAGTCCTTTGTCTGAGGAATAGTCAACTTATTCTTAAAGTGGTTTAATTACAGTTCTTTCATTGTCTTTCAGTTAAATCCAAAAACTTGCTCCTTAAAGCACATCTTTAGCAGAGACTTCTACCATGGAATTTGAGCCTGGTAAAAGTACTTAATTTAAATTTAGGTGGCCATAGTAAGTCTATGAGAGTTTATATTTTTCCCTTTTATCCAGGCAAAGATATACTAGCATGGATACACTGATATGATGACGAATGTGGATTACCCCTTTTCTTGGCTTGGGAGCTGCCAAAGAGACTATTAATGCTATCACTTCTGGGTGCATTGGTGTTGGTCACGAGGTATGAATTTCAGATCTACATCTGATCCCTTACTGTTTCCTCTCTAGCACTGTCCATCTACTCTGCTTCCAGGCCACTATCATGAAGTTAGCACCTTAGTCTCTGGCGTCCTTTTGCTGTGACGTTTCTACCTTGTCTTCAGCCAACCATGGGCTGAATTCCCTGAAACTCCAAACCAAACCTGGCTATTGACCCAGTTTATGCCTTACATTGGCTCTTTAGCTTTATATTCTAACTGTGAAATAAATTTGCCACTAAGGAAGGAAATTCATGTCATTTCACTGTAGTAACAAGTTTATTCTTTTTACTCATCATTTGAACAGACATGCTGTTTTTAATGAGGACAGACATCTTGGTAATAGTGAACCCGGATTATCAAAATAAAAATAAATCTAACCTTTGAATAAATAGAAGAAATTCAGGAATTGAGGAATATCCTTGTTGCTTCAGTGTACTACTCTTTATAAAATATTAAGGAAAGAGCAGAAGAGTTTGTAGAGACATTGCTCAAGAAAGTTAGAATGTCTAGGTGGAGTAGTGTAGAATTGTAAAAATGTGAGTAAAAGGGTAACTGTGAAATTAGAATAATTCTAGCTCTTGTTAGGCTAAGATAATTTGGTACATAGAGAATTGGTCCAACTTGAGAAGCCAACAGCAATTTTGCTATGAAAATCTATGAGTCTGCTGCCACAGAAGCAATTGTCAATCAACTTCTGGAAGACTGTATAATGAAAGAATGTTTCCATGAAATAAGATGGAAAATATGATCAATTATATCAGCAATGTGCCTAAATAATATCCCAGAAGCCAGCAGTATCAGGGATGGTGCCTCTGCTTTAAATTTTAAAGTGAATTCTCTTCTGAAAGTGAAATTTCAGCTTTCTTTTTTCCAGATGAAAGGTGCGACATGTGGATTGATTAAAATCACTTAAGCTAAAACATGTTCCAAAGATAGTCAAAGTGACATTAGTTGTTAGATTTTTGAATTTTTCAAATACATGATCACTGGCTCCTATCCTCCAAACCAAAATCTTTGTGAAAAGTTTTGGCTAGATCTTTTTTTCTTGTGATATTACACATCTATGCTGGAAGGTTCAACATGCAAGGTGTGATCAAAATATATTCGAAGTTTAAATTTAAAAACATAATAGTATAAAACACATTACCATTTATTTTCCTTGAAATACTCTCCCGCCCTTCAAACACAATTATCCAATTGTTTTTTCCACTATCTGAAGCTGTTCTGGCGTTCTTCTTTGGGGCTGTCTTTAACAGGTATAAATAAACTCTGGTGAAGCTGTTGCTGAGGGCCACTTAATGGAAAGGCAAGTTCCTACACACATTATAGTATGTCTTTGTGCATCTTATTCATTGAATCTGTCACCTTGCGAATTCCGGCTCTTCCCCAAAGTCCAAATGGCTGTGAAAGGTGAACATTTTGAATCCATTCAAGACTTTGAGACGATAAGGGCAGTGCAACCCTCATGAAAGAGAACTTCCAGAAATGTTTCAGAAAGTGGCAAGAACAATAGAATAATTAGATCTAAAGGGAGAGAGACTTTTTAAGGGGGGAATTAATAGCAAAATGTGTTTGAACTCTAATAATTTTTAAAGCAATGTAAGTATTCACTGTATTGTTAAATCACACACTATAATTACATAACATTTCTAAACTATCAAACTCTTTACATAAATTATATATAGCAATTTTTAAAGGTGCTATAGCCTAAGAGTAATTTTCTGTGACTTTTCTAACTATATAGTGCCAAAATGCAATGGGACCAAGGACCTGGAAGGGTGGCTGTAGCTTGCATGTCGAGTGAACACATGCTGGGTAAATGATATCCCAGCATTAGACTCCGGAGCCTTAGAGTTTCATTTCAAACAGTCATATAAAGGCTTACAGCAGACCAGAGGGATGAGGAGCATTGAGCAAATGCCTTTGCAGACTGTGTTAAAAATTGGTCCCAGCTCTGCCTTTCTTGGATAGAGGGAAAAGCACAGAGGGATGGATGGCAAGGTGGATGAAATTCTCAGTGTGGGTTGAAGATTAGCCCCTTAGAATTATAAATTGAATTATGCTTTCTAAAATTTTGTTCGCATATTTTCATATAAGTTGATGATTTTGCATTTAGACAGAGCTTTTGTGGAGATGAGCTGGAAAATTATTGTAAGATTCTGTGCACTTACTGGAAAACTATAGCTTTGTCAACCACAGAGTGCTAAATTTTGTGGCATGGAGGCATGGGCATTTAGCCCAGTGACCTGCAGCCTTTGTGTGCATAAATATTACATGGATGAGCTGTCACAAATAAGCCTCCAGCCCAGAGGTTCTGATTCAGTATTTCTAAGAGGGAGATGAAAGTGGCTTTGAAGGAAGTGGTCTAGAGATTATCGCTTAAAGAAACACTGGCTCACCCAGCACCAATGACATCGATATGTACAACAATTTATAAATGATTTATCGGGAAGAGTTAAGGGATTGAATTTTAGTTTTGGTGTGTGTGTGTGTGTGTGTGTGTATGCACTTGTGTATGCATGTGTGTGAGTGTGCTGGGGAAATTGGAAGGCAAAGCAAAGAAGAGTGCATCCAATTTCTTTGGTATTATAAAAATTCGAATATATCATGGAACCACCAAGGCTCATGCTAGAGCCCAGTAAGAATTCCTCTGACCTGGCCTGCACCCTAGCATCTGGCATTTGGTCCTTCCCTGTGCTGTGGTCTGCTGGGCATTCTCTTCCTTCACACTCAGAATCCCTCTCCTCAGCCTGACTTATGACTTGTCATCTCTTCCTTGCACTTTCTCTGGCACTCTTCCAATAGTAAGCTCCCTTCCACAGTTGCTATCCTGCTCCTCTACCTGCTTGCACTTTTTTTCATGACACTCATATTTTGCTGAGATATTATTTACATTTTTGCTTTTTGAGTATCTCTTCCTTGAAGCTGTACAGATTTTTCTTTGTTTTATTTATATCTGTATGCTAGATTTGACTAGCCAGTACATGTTTGTTGAATAAACCCAGAGATTTATCTTTTGAATCTGACTTCTGTCTAAAAGAAATCTAACTCTGTTTTTAATCACAGTTTAACTGGTTTCATAATGGCTTTTCCAGGGATTTATGCAAAGAACATGGAAGAAAACTTGGACTCCCTGAATACTCGCTTTTCTACTATGAATGTGGAGAGTGCAACGCTGCATTCATTTGTCCCTGTAACTGAGAAACTTACCTTGATGCTCCTGGGCAATCTTGATGGCTGCTGCTTTTCCTTTGAAAATGTGAGATTGGTGATGGACTCCGAATACTGTAAGATTCCTTCCTCTGGTGTGAAAGAGAAGCACGATCCTTTATTGTTGGGTGCAGGAGGGCTGCCAAAGAGAATCTAGGTCCCTCGGGGAGGAGGCTAGGAGAAGGAGTTTTTATCCAGTTGGACTAAAAGAATTTACATGGGCAGTAGTATTTACACGGGAGTGATATCTAACAGGCACTGCTAGGGAAGGCTTGGTGCAAAGAACAAAAGAGGAAGTTCATGCTTAACCAGGGGACAGAAAACAGAAATCAGCTAGGAGGGGCTCCTCACTGGTCTTGGGTCCCCAAACCACACTGATTTGCAGGTATGATGATCCCGTAGATTATTGGGTGGATGCAGACTCATAAAATGCTAACACATTTCTTTTAATTTAAAGCTATTACTGATTGATTGATTGATTGAATGATTTGGTACAGGGTCACTCTCCACAATTTGAACTCACAATGATCCTTCCATCTTAACCTCCCCAGTGCTGGGATTACAGGCATGCCCCATCATGCTTGGTTTTGGTGGCTAGCTTGGTGCTGGGCCAGTACAGCATATGATCCTGAGGATGGAACTTGGATCCTTGTGCTTGACAGGCAGTTGCTTACACCACCAAGTTATCTCCCTGGCTAAACTTTATAGTTAAAGATTAATTAAAAATATGAGAACACCATACCACAGTGATGTATGTACACCTATGTTTATAGTAGTACAATTTGTCGTAGCTGAATCTTGGAAACAACACAAATGCCCATCAGCTGAGGAATGGATAAAAAATATGCGGTAGTTGAGTATTACTTAGCTATAAAAAGATAAATTTGAGGCTTTTATAGGTAAATGGTTGCAGCTAGAGATTATATTGGTAAGTGAAATAAATCAGACCTGCATGTGTGGACATCTTATTGTCTTGTTAGTGTGAGGACCTGAAAGAGTAAACAAAATCTGAAAGGTAGAATAGATACTGTGACAGGGAAAGAATCTGTTCAGTGAGAAGGAAAAACTGGGGTAAGGAAAAGGACAAAAGAAAGGAAAATATATTTATGTATATATGCAGGATAGCTTAAATAATCATACTCCTGATTTCTATTGAAAGGAACAGTTAATGTTTAATTTTTTCTTGTCCTTTTTATTTCATATAACATTTTAAACCACTTTTGAAGATTTATGTCTGCTAACCTAAGCAACTAGTATGAAGATAGCATTATGCAATACAGCAGCCATTGTTGAATCCCTATCACTTTAATGAAATTTAACATTGGTTCTATTTTTCTTTTTACCCTTTTGTACTGTTTAAAAATATGATAAATTACTCCTATGGTTTGGATAGGGTTTCAATGTATACTTCAAGGGTTCATATGTTAGAATCTTGTTCTTCCACATGAAAAGGGTCTTGCAGTGGCAAACTCTTTAAAAGGTTGCATCTAAAAGGAGACAATTAGCTCTATGAGGGTGCCAACCTTAGAAGAGATTAATGTAGCTCTGGTAGAACCTGGTTAGATCCTGAGACACAGAGTGGCCTGCTCTCTGGGTGCTCTGCCTCACCATATGTCGTCTCTGTTTTACATGTCCTCCCCGCATTGGGTCACCAGTATGCTGTGATCCAGCCAACAAGCTCAAGAGCTGACACCATGATATTTCAACTTTCACCTTCAACATTTGTACATTAAATAAACCGCTTTTCTTTATAAGGTGTGTGCTATAAAAACAGAAAATCCTGACATTAAATGTGAGTGTATTTGCCTTAATCTTACAGGATCAGGCTGGTTTTGTCAATGTTCAATCAGGAAAATAACCCATGTCAATGGAAGAGATGGAATATGGGTACTAGTTAAAAAGGTATTCTTGGGGGCTAGAGAGATAGCTTAGTAGAATAATTGCTTGCCTAGCAAGCTCAAGGATCTGAGTTCAATCCCCGGTGCCACACATAAAAGGTATTTCCACCAACTGAACCCAGCTGGAAGACAGAGGGAATGGAATGTGCAGGGGTCAATTGTGTTCACTGTAGGGGCACATTGGGGGGAAGAGCAAGAATAGATCTGAGCACATGCACATCCAGAGGAATCAGGAGAAGTGCATTTTATATAATAATTGTGCTGCATATTAATTATTCCAATGAATCTATTTTGCATTCATTCTGTGATGCAAAATTGCCTAAGAAAAATTCTGCCACAAAAATGTCTATCTTATTTTCATTATTCTAGAAATTAGAGGAATAGTGACTGAAAGGGAATAGTGACAACTAATAAAGCACTCACATGGGCTTGGTTTGATCAACCTTATTGGTTCTACTGAGTGTTAGTATTATGCCTTATTAACCCTTATTTTCCTTTTGGGTCTTTGACTCTCTTAATAATGACTCCGGACATTTATGTAATTTTTTCGAACACTTGCAGTTATTAAATGTGCTGGCTTTCTTTTAGTGTAACAAGGTATCTATAGTGATCAATTGAAAAGGGTGCTGGTCCAAATTGGTGTGGCTCAATCACTATAGCCCATGGTAAGGCAGGGCACCACGGAGAAAGAGAATGGTAGAACAATGCTGGGACTGCATGGGACCAGGAACCAGAGAGAGACAAGGAGAGATGAGGGTCCCAACACGTGCTTCAAGGGCATCCCTGCCAGGACCTACATCCTCCAACTAGGCCTCCACTATCTAAGGTTTGCATTGCCCCTGAATATTGCCATCACTGGAGACCAATCTTCAGAACATGACCTTTTGGGGGGACAACTAAGTTCCAAATTATAACATGGAAAAAGCTTAACTTGAGATTTTGTTACTTTTAAATCTGTTCTATGCTTTTTACAAATAGAGGATGGGTTTACAGTTTTGAAGCTTGGAAATGAGGACATTAAGATGTCTATTTTTTTGCTCTATCTCTCTTCCTGCTCTTGCTCCTGTATGGAGAGAATGAAGAAGGGGAAGAAAGACTTTTACTTATCTGCCAGGTTTTTTCTTTTGTTGATCATTCACATTGGGTCATTAGTTTCTTTGAGGTTGAAGCCTGGGAGTACATTGGGTTCTTTAGAGGCTCCTTTTTCCCAGAGGCCTTGGTTAAGGGATGCCCAGTGAGCTTGTGCCTTCCTCATGCACAGCCCAGACATCAAGTTATTCAGACAAGCCTCTTTCTATCGTGGTCAGCATGGGCAGAGTGGGTCACTGAGTCACTGCCACTCTCTACATAGTTTGTTCCTTAATCCTTATGCCAGCTCGTTATGCTCTTGTGGGAGTGCAAGCACTTTCTGTGCTTCTCTTCTGCAGTGCTTTTATGCTTCAAGAATCAGGTCTTGGTGAGCAGGCAGTCTGCAAGGACCACAGCTCAGCACTTTTTACATAGATGATAATTGAGATTTGGCAGCACAGTGGCTTGAGCACACCTTGCACCACAAAAGTGACAGAGCTGATTAAATAACACCATCACCGAAGAGGAGGAGGAAGGGATCTTTCACAAAATCTACATCTCCATTACTCTACAAGAGTCAAACTTTCATCTCCTCTGTAGACTTCTGGTGTTATTTTAGTGCAGGTTCTTCTGAAATTGGTCCTTCTCAGAAAGTCCCAGAAATGAGTGATTGACCGTGGAACAGATGACATTTTAAACTTCCAAAGTAGAGATTTTGATTTTCATCTTTAAGTTCTGACGGAGAATTCTAGGAAAACATAGTATTTCAAAGACATCTAGTTACATAAATAAAATATCTTAAAATATTAACACCATATTAAAAATGGTTATCTAATTATTAATTTCTTGTTGAACAATTCTTTAACTTTTCATATTGTTAGACACTTGTCTACTTTGTGAGGACAAATTCAACAAGGCATTGTTGGCATTTTGAAAAAAACATTTAGTATTATGAATAAATGATAGATGTTCACTGTGCAGAAACTACTGAAACTCAGATGGTTTGTTAACTTAGTTTAACTTTCCATAGTTCTGCTGAGTGGTTAGTGTTATTAATACCAATATACTAATCAGGAAATGATATAGAAAATGGGAATATAGTTTATTGGTGCTGCTCTTGCCTAGCATGTGTGAACCCCTGGATTTCATCTTTAGCCCTGGAGAGGGGAGGACATAGCACAGCTGATGTTGAGACAGCTTGACCAAGATTACTCTGGCACCAGAAGCCATTAATAAGTGTAGATTCTGGTACCACCAGTGTGCCTTCTTTTCTCAGGACTGTTGCTTTCCTCAGAGGCAGACATCTTTCATGGCCTTTAGAAAGTTCCAAAAAAATTTGCCTATAGTTAGAGTTTATGGATTGGATTTTGTTAATTTTTGGAGCAGGAAAGGTATTAGAATGGAGGTGGTCATGTTGTAGATAACATCATGGAAAATGAACAGCTACATGTTAGGCCCTGTGAACAAGAAAGAGATAATTCACAGCAAAAGCTCCTCAAATTGGAAAAAAAATAACTAAGATTAGGGTAAATTTCTCGAATTTGAAAGTATTACAAACTTTGAAAAATGCATTTGATTATAGAGACTCATCCTAAAATGGCTTTCAAATTTTAATTGCATGAGCTGAGATGAAGATTGAGACTGGATGTTACAGCACATGCCTGTAATTTCAGTGCTTGGGAGGCTGAAAGCAGGAGGATCATCTTGAATCTGATGTGTGTAGTGAGACCCTGTAGACCATGTAATAAATATATAAAAATTTTAATTGTTAAGAATACAAGTTGATATTCAAAATAAGATAATTAGATTGAACAAAACAAAATAAAATGTTTATATTTCCAGTGCAATAAGACTTTTAACTTTGTGGAAGTAAGAAGTGCAGATAGAAATGTGGGTTGATTTCTCTAAGTTAGCAATTTTAAATGAGGATAATGGCTACTTGTGGGCTGTGCTGGGAGCCACAGAAACATAACTCCTTTGCTCAGACACACACATTTATCTCTTCTTTATATAGAGACTGTTTTATAATAAAGCATTACACTCTTCTTCTAAGAATATGGAAACTGCTATGGTTTGTGTCTATATGTCCCCCTAAAGCCTCATGTATTTATGGGTGACTGGCTTTTCCAGAGATAAAATTGAATCTAAAGTTGTTGAGTGATTCATATTGCAATACTGGGATTAAGGATGTTGGGATTAAGGGTAGGTGATTGCCAGATCAGATCCCTGATTGGATTTGTGTCACCATAATCCTAGCAGTCTGGATAAGATAAAAGTTTCAGGAAGAGACCTGTTTCTCTCTTGTCTTTGCTACTTTTTCTGTCTTCCACTGCCCAGCCACCATAACCGTGGCCTTTTTGCCATGTACCACTGTGCTTTTGAGCTAGGGAATGTAGACTGAAGCTTCTAAAAAATGTGAGCTAAATAAATATTTCCCCCTTTTCAGATATTTTGTCTCAGCAGTAAAAGAAAATTTACTTGGAAAGAATTTGGTACCAGAAAAGTGGCTGCTGCTGTGACTACCTGACCATGTGGATCAGAAGCCTTCAAGAATGGTTCATGGGAAGAGTTTGGAAAGACTAAGAGCTACTGGCTCAAAAAGTAGAGCTGGGACACCTTAGGTTGTTCTGTACAGGAGATTCACGTCAGAGCTTAGAAGACCAGAAAATCAATAGAAAGACCAGGCTCCAGAGGTTCCTTCTGGAAAGAAGGACTCCATTGGTTACTAGACTCCAGTTGATGTGTGCTATGGCTTGGCAGAAAGTTTGCCTACTTTTTGCTCATGTTCAGAGACTTTGGATGAAGCTGAAATTAAGGGAAGTAGACTAATTAATCTTTGAGAAGAATTTCAAGGCAGTTAAGTTCTGAGGCTGTGACATGGCTTCTGATGTGGAATTTTAGCCAGACCTATTTTGAAAGTCCATAGCAAAGAAGCCTGCAGAATGATTTAATGCATTTTGAATTTGGCCAGAAAGGAAGCCGCAGTAAAGCTGTGGACAGTAAAGATAGAGAAGAGCAGATCTTGATTACTGCAAAAGAAGCAGGAGAATAGAAAAGACGGCCTGAGGACATCATAGGAAGCAGCAGGACTTTACTCTTTGCAGTCTCAAGGTTGCAAAGGTGAAAGACTTTGCTTTGAGAAGAAAGCTGCAGGACACTATGTTCCAGTGCAGTGGTGGCATAGAGAGTTTCTTCCTCAGAGTCACACTAAGAATGCTCAACAATCCATGCAATTAATTTCTACAGAGGGACACTAACTCAGGACCCCCCTCTTGTCCCTCTCTTGGACAGGAGCTTTCTTTCCCTCAATAAATATATTCTTCTCATAACCTAAAAAATAATTAATTTCTACAGTCAAGAAAGATGGAGGCCTGGCTACAGTTCCTGCAGCAGACCTTGACATCATCCACGTGGCTTTGGTTCTAGGTGCATAAAGAATGGAAGAATTGTGGGGTTAGGATGACTTCCACTCTGGTTTCAGAAGAAGTCACAGGAGGTGAGGAAGTATGTAGCTGAGAGAGCAATGTTTAAAGCTGTGAGTGTGAAGCCAAAAGAAGAAGAGGGACCCCAGAAGTATGGAGAATCCAGTATTGTGAATCATCTCAGAAAACTTGCAAGGTAGTAGCAGAGCTGGCCTGAAAGAAGCCACGGGAACTACAACCACTGAAAGTGCCACACAGGTGGAACCACCAAAGCCCTCGGATTTTCACATCTTGCAACAGATTATCTCAGATGTGACACATGGAAATACAGAATTTAATGTTTGGTCTGCTGGGTTTTGGTCTTACTTTGATCCCATTTCTTTGTATCCATCTGTTTGTAGCTTTTGGAATAGAAATGTCTATCTTGAGTCATTGCATGTTGGAAATGTTTAGCTTTCTTTTCATTTATACAGAGGCACACAGCTAAGAGTTTGCCTTAAATCTCAGAGAGTTGGGACTTGAAGTTTTCAGCAATGCTGAATCAGTTAGGACTTCAGAAATTCTTGAAGATGGAATAGATGCCTTTTCCATAAAGGGAAGTGCATGAGTTTTTTGGGGGGCCAGGAGCAAAATGTTGTGGTTTGTGTCTAGATGTTTTCCCAAAGCCACATACAGTAGTGGGACAGGATTTTTCAGAGGTAGCTGAATCTAGAGTTTTCAAGTGATTTGTAGTGCAAAGCTAGGACTAAGAGTGCTGGAATTAAGGCTGGGTGATTGCTAGATCAACTGGCTGATTGGATTGGGACTACCTAACTCCAGCAGTCTGAATAAGATAAAAGTGGCACGAAGAAGCCGTGTCCCTCTTTTGCTCCCGCTTGTTGTTTTTTCTGTCTTCTTTCATCATGAACTACTGCCTGCGTCCCTCTGCCATGTGCCACTATATCTTGGAGTCAGCTGATTATGGACTGAAACCTCTGCAAACTGAGATAAATAAACCTTTCCCCTTTCACTTTGGGGACTGAGTATTGTATTTCAACTAAGACAGAAAAGCAACATAGAAACTGTCCATTTGGCAGATGTTTAAATGTTTGATTTAGTTCAAAATATAAAAAGTCATGTGATTGGATACTTTTTCAGAATGAACACACCCACCTAAACACTCAGATTAAGAAATAGTCAAAAATTTCAAGCGAATTAA
>PVKN010034045.1:0-11899 GCA_004027915.1 Capromys pilorides
AAGTCAGGAGGCAGTGAGAAAGGAAAACGTAACTTCCTCAATCTGTAGACTAGAAGGGAGAAACTAGTGAAACCTTTGGTCTAAAACTTTGTATTCCCGTGTAGGCTTAACCTACGTCTCTGGAACATTTAGCCACGTCTTACTAGGACATTTCTTAGGATGGGAGACCAGGGAGACCCTGGCTTTCTTCCTAGTTATCCTGACCCTAAGTGGTTCAGGATATTGGGTCTTACAGGGTGAAGGAGAGTGAGATGGAACAGAGAGGAAGTAAAAAAATGAAAGGCCAACAATTTGCCTCCTTTTACAAATTAATTTTTGGCTGTCTCCCACCTATACTGGTCTCTAGAACTAGATGGAATTAAGCCTCAGAGCCCCATTGGCTTTGCTGTTGAGTTTTCAGGTTCAGACACATGCAAACATAAAGAAGAACAAATTTACCACTTCCCAGTTCTTGTGAGAGCTAAACCACAGTGACACGCTCAGTGCGGTGGCAGTGGGGTCATACCCTTGCCTTGGCACTGCATCTGCTCCAGTTCTCACGAGGTAAGTGAGCAGTGAGGGAACTTGACCTACTTGAGAAGCGTGTGTGTCAGTTCTTCAGCAGAAATACAGGGACAGGAGACCATGTCCATCGAGGACACGACCTGGGCCACAGCGGTGGGTTTGCTACCCACTGACCCAATCAGGCACCTTTAGCTCACAGCTCAGTGTTGTTTTGGACTCAGTTTCTTCTCTGAGAGGCAGTCAAACAATGACGACTTTCCAACCTTGCTAGTGGAAAGCATAAATTAGGGTTCCTGTTGGGCTAAGTGGCTGGGAGCTCAAGCACAGCTGCATGAAGATGTGTTAATGTCTTAGTTACTTTTCTTGTTGCTGAGACAAAATATCTGACACCCAAAGTTAAGAAGAAAGGCTTGCTTGGCTCAGTTTGTAGAGGGTGTAGTCCACACTCAGCTGGCTCCAATCAGGGTGGCACGGCTGAGAGGCACTGCAGAGGTGGGGCAGCAGGCAGCAAAACAACAAGGGCTGGGCCGGCGAGATAGCTCAGTGGACTAAGCACCTGCTTAGGCAAGCACAGGGACCGGCCCCACTGCCAGGTACACTGAGCTGGCCACAAAGTCTGGGTGTAGTGGTACACCCAGTACTGAAGAGGCTGAGGCAGGAGGATCACTGCTAGATGAGTTGTGTAGTGAGACCCTGTACCAAATACATTTTTTTAAAAAATCAAAAAACAACAAGGGCTGACTACAGCTCTTCCTATTCTTGTATCTCTCCAGGATACTCAGGGCAGGCAGAACTCACACCTTAACCCTAATGCCCTTTATTCTAGTATTGCACCATGAATCAGTTCCAGCGTGACCCACTCTAGACCCAGCCACTTCTCTAAAAGCCCTACCTAGGACCATGTGAGGCTTCGGGATCATCAAGATATGAGCCGTAATAATTATTGTTCAAATTCCTTGAATGTTCTGATGCAGCCCTGTATTTTACTGTAAGAAAAGGCAGCGCATAGGGCAATGCCCAGATCAGGTCTTAGAGCCTGAGGAAAATCCCTCATGTCCTGTCTTCTACATGCCAATCCATCATCCAGGAGCAACCATGGGCCAAGGGGCCTGCTGCCAGTTCTAGCGACAGAAGGATTACAAGTGAAGCGTTCCTGCCAGGCCTGGTGGTACGCACCAGCAATTTCAGCAGTCTTGGAGGTTTAAACAAGAGGACCATGTTTAAGCCCAGCCTGTGCAATTTAGTGACTTAGCAAGACCCTGTTTCAAAATAATAAGTAATCTGAAAAGGCTGGGAATGTAGCTCAGTATGAAGGCTCTGGATTTAATCCTCGGTATTGCAAGGATAGGATTAGATTGGCTAGGCTAGGTTAGGCTAGGCTAGGCTAGAATAGAATATGTTCTACAGGAAGAGCATTTTTTGAGAACTCCTTGTGCCAGGAATTGTCCCTACCCATAATTCAATTCCTCTTGCCATCCTGTAAGGCGTTCCAATGCTCTGCTGCATTTGACCCAATGAGAAGCAGGTCGTTTGTCTCAGACCCTAAAGCACAGGTCCCCTTGCCCCAGCAGTATTCCTTCTGCTTACTGTGCTGAGCTGAGTGAGGGGACAGGCTCTTTGTCCCAGCCCTTAGAGGGCCCAAATGACAGCACTGTGGGTTCTTCAGGAGAGTCACTGGTTGACTATAAGCTAGGGATCCTTTCTTCTCTCCATTCTTTGATCTAACAAACATTTACTGTGAGCCTAGCAGGTGCTATTGACTGTAGGAATACCTCCGAGGCTGTCTGTTTTCTGGGAATACCTCCGAGGTTGTCTGTTTTCTGTCACTAATATCAGAATAGCGCAGCCTGGGTACATTGTAAGAGAAGAGAGAACTATGCGTCCACTTCGGCTCATAGTTCTGACTGTACCTTGTGATGTCCATCCTGCTGGTGGCATCCCAAGGTAAGTGTCCCATGTAAGTGTCCTCTGGTCCTCCCTTCTCTTCTTAAAGCCACCAGTCGGGTCAATCAGAGGCTCTAGCCTGATGGCCCCATCTAATCCTAATCACTTCCCACTTTCAAATCAATAATCATAATTCAGTTTCCACCCTCTTCAGCCTCATGGTGAGGATTCAACTTCAATGTGAGTTTTGGGGAGAAGAATAACCACGCACGTTCAAACTGGAGCAAGCAGGGGAGGACATGGTGGACACAGGTTTCTTATGCCTGAAACTTATACATCTTGAGGAGCCCTCTGCAGGAAAAGTAATATGAAATGAAGAGGAGGGAACTCGGCGTAACCCAGTGGCCTATGCATGCTGAGCATGTAAAGGGCCCTGGGCTTCACTCCCAACACTCCCTCGCCTCCAAATAAAGACAAGGAAACAGCAACCCAACCAGTTTCTGGGCCTTGGAGGGAGAGAGCTGGTGAGGACCCTTATTAGAGCTGCTATTGTTACCAGGTTCTGGGGGGGTTGGGGTTTCCCCTCAGAGGCATTTCTAGGCTCTATCTGTCTGGGGCAAAGAACTGGCCAAGAAAGCACAAGCGGTAGCCAAGGTTTTTTTTTTGTTGTTGTTTTGTTTTTGTCTTTTTGAGACAGGGTCTCACTATGCAGTTCAGGCTGACCTTGAGCTCACTTTTATAGCCCAGGCTGGTCTCGACTCGCACTGATCCTCCTGCCTCAGCCTCCCAAGTGCTGGGATTACAGGGGTGCACCACCATGCGCGGTGCCAGCTTTTCTTAAGGCTGGGAAAAGAAACTCTGCAGAGCGAGTTTGCGCCAAGCTAAAGGAGGAATACACCCTAAAGCATGAGGGCAACCACCACCCAAGAGGGGGCACAGACACCCTTTCTGTATCACCCTCTCCTCAGGCTGACTTCAGGTCCAGGCTGTCCTGTGAAAACCCACTGCGTTCTCAGCAGAAGCCCACATGCAGGGCTTTGGAACTGTTCTGCGCATGCGTCCTGGGATGTTGTAATCAGCAGGTCACACCGACGTTCCCAGCCCATCTTACCAGGCCCTCATCTCCTGTCTCACTGCCACTCTGCATTCAGGAGAAACAAAGGAATCCACCAGCAGTGGCCATAAATTTATTCAGGGTGGGAAGGGGAGCCTTCTGGGAGAAGTAATGTTCACATTGAGACCCCTGGAGTCCGGGAGGAGGAAAAGTTTCGTTACGTTCACTGCTGCTTCTCTTGCAGCGTCCTACCCTGCTCTGCTGACCACAGCAGGGTAGGGTAGCTATAACGTCATGAAAACGCCATCATGGTGGGGCCAGGAGACCTCAGAAGCAGGAAAGCTACACCATGCTGATGCACCGGCTGCGCACTGCCGGTGGATGCAGGCCAGGTAGCCTGTGCCTCTGCATGCACTGTAAGTGGACAAGCTCAGGCTGAGGTGCATGAGCCACAACCTGTGGACAAGAGACATTTTCCTAAAAGGTGACAAGAAAAACTCTAAGGATCTACCAGTGAGCAGTGACATGTTTAGCTGCTTCGCCAGTGTGGGCAGAAGCACGACTGAATCCTGAGGAAGTGTCCACTGAAACGTGGACCCAGCACAAAGAACGACTCAGTGAAGAGAAAAAATGAAATAGAACGCTAGGAAACAAGAAAGAGCTAATAGCAAAACTAGAAACCACAGAGAAACTGGAAAAGCTGAAGATGTTAGAGAGAGAGGAACAAGTAAACTGAGGTCAGGCTTCCCCACAAACATCTGACCTGGGGTTAGGTAGAAGAAAGCAGTAGGCTTAAAATCTTGATTTAACTTGGAATATCTAGGAGAAGGGACTGACACGGTGGTCTGGGGCTCATAGAGAGCATCCTCTGCCCCTGCCTCATGGGGCACCAGAGAAGCCAAGTGCACAGCTTCGGGGATGCTACATCCTCATGATTGACAGAGCCCTGTCCTAGGCAGGACCGTCACCCTTCCTCTGAGGTGGCCAATCTCAGGTCCCAGGAGAAGGGCCCGTGCTTGGTCCACGCTCTCCAAGAACACAGGCCTGCAGTAATCATGCTTGGTTGTGCTTTCCTGGTTTGTGTTTGCCGAAGGTCGGTTACACCTGAGCTGTAGTTCAACAGGTTCAGAGAACCAAGAGGAAGGGAAGGAAGCTGAGAGCTGAGGAAGAACTCTTTCTAACAGAAAATTATTCAGGAAGGTAGAACTTGAGAGACATCTGCTCAGCTTAGAAGAGGGGTACGGGTGGTTGACTCCTCCTGCCCCCAAGGGAAGCTTTCAGCAGACTGCCCCAGGGGCATTATATTCCTCAGGGGCGGGAGAGGGCCATGTCTCAAACATCTGCTTTCCCCTGGGCAGCTCAGTGCCCGGTGGCTTGAGCTAGGGCTGAGTGAGCCTCAGCCTGCCCTCCTCTTCCTGTCCCTGTCCCCAGGTCGGCAAAGGGAAGCAGCACAGCTTTTGCCTCCAGGGCGTGGGGCCTCCTGGGAGGCTCAGAATCCAGGAGGCTTCTCCTCACATTTCTCAGGTCCAGTGGATCAGCCGGGCAGGGCAGGGAGCCCCTCCAGGGTCTGGGGAAGTGGGCTCTGCTCTGGGCGCCCTTCCTTTTTTGAGTCTCCGTTCTCCACCTTTACAATGGGTATCAACATCTGCTCCACACTTGTGATAGAGGAGGTGTTATGGTTTGTATGTAGTTGTCCCCCCAAAGCCTCATGTAAATCATGAGGCTGTCAAGCGCGTGGCTCGACCAGGGCCAGAGGACCAGGACTGGGCTTGAGGGGCGTGGCCAAGAGAGGCCAGAACTGTTGAACTGACAGCACATGCTGTCAGAGGTTCTTCCCCTCCTCCAGGCAGACCTCTCTGGAGGTATGGAGCAGGTCATCCTGGGCACGGCAGCGCCCCAGCCCCTCCTCCAGTCCATATAAAGTGGGGCAGCGTCTTGAAACCTCCAGTAACTGTGAGCTAAATAAACCTTTCCTTCCCTAAGCTTGTGTGTCGGGTATTTGTCCTGGCAACGACAGAATAGTAACTAAGACTCCAGGAGGGATGTGTGAAGGACGAAAGGATTTAGAGCTCCCTGCCCGTACTCCACTGCAGTACCCCAGGTCACCTGGGGAAGCACCTTGGCCAAGTTGACTTGTGGGCTCAGAAGGGACCCCCACCTCCAGGAAACAGGAGACAGGGCTCCACCACCTCAGAGCTCCCACCAGAGGCAGGGTCACCTCTGCACTTCAACTGGCAGGAGGGGAGAAGATGCCCATCCCAGCACCTGTGATCCCCCTCCTGTGAGCACCTGCCAGTTTCTGATTTGCAACCCTCACCCAGTCCTGAGTCTCCCCTCTCCCACCATCTTCCACAGAGATTCTAGAATCTTGAGCTCTTTTTTCCCCATAAGATGGGGAAAGGAAGAGGAAAATGAAGAGGGGTTTGAATTCACATTCAGATTTTATTTTATTTTTTACAATTTATGTCTACTTGTTTTGTGGGTACCGAGAATCGAACTCAGTACCTCCGAGACCCTCAGAGTTCATCTTAGCCTCCTGTAAAGGGTAAAAGGACCTCTAAGAGACACTGAGCTCTGTTCACCGCAAAGCCAGGCTCTTTTACCTTGAGCCCGGGGCCGCCTTGGCTGTGGTCATGTGACCAAGTCTTAGCAACAGGATTCCAGTGACTGGTCCCTGAAATCCTCCCTGTCTTTTTTTTTTTTTTTAGTTTTTATTTCTTAAAAATCTTTTATGTATTTGGTACTGGGTCTCACTAAGTAGCTCCGACTCGTAGTGTCTCAGTCTCCCCAGCACTGTGATTACAGATGTGCGCCACCAAGCCTGGTTTCAGAGGCCAGCTTGGGGCGATGCCCGAGACTAGCGTGGAATGCGATACCGATGGTCAAATGCCAGTCCTTGTGCTTGCCAGGCAGACCCTGAAACTGCCAAGCTATCTACTCAGCCCAGCCCTTCCAGTCTTGTCTCTTACTAATCTGCTCTTTCTGGATGGCTCCATTGGTAACGATCCCCAGAGTGATTATGGAATCCCTGGGGGGATGGGGCCTTCCATCCCCCACCACCCAATCCTGCTAGGTGAGCAGGAAATAAACACCCATATCAGGGCCTGAGAGCCCCACTGTTTCCAGGACACCAGTGCTGACTTCTTTCTCCTCTGTACTGCCTCTGCCTCCACTAAACTCTGCCTTACCTTGCTACACAGTCGTTTCATGGGAATGTTTAGAAAAATTAGGGGCTCGCCTTCTTCTTTTCTATTTTACTCCAGGCCTACTAATGTTCTGGCCCCAAAAAACCACCAAATAAACAGTAGGGATGCATCCTACTTTCAGCCTCCCGTGCAGTCGGTGGGCAGTTCCTCACCAGGAAGGCCCGCTCCTTCTCGCTGCCTCGGAGCTGCTACCCCGTCACCCACAGCCTGCTTTGCCTTCCCTCCACAGGCCTCTGCTTGCGGCAGGAAGGATCTAATTTTCCTGCTGTCCAAGTCATAGTGCCTATGGTCACTGGCCTGACAGTCTGTGGAGACATTTCCGGTCATGTCTTGGCATTTGGCAGTGTAACCATAAAATAATGGAGCACTTAAGAGAAGGGCAGGGGGACAGGAGAACAAGAGAAACTGAAAAGGAGGTGCTAAAGAGGTAGGAGGAAAACAGACAGAGCTCAGATGTCATGGAAACCAGGACTAGAACGTTCCAAGGGGGAGGTGACACGGCCTCATCCGCTGCAGAGACAGTAACTAAGTCAGGTAATATCCACAAAAGAGGGTTCTGGAAGGGTGGAAACGAGACGTACGTGTCAGCAAGCCCTTGGCGTGGGCTGAGGAAGGAGTGGTAGGCAGAAAATGGAGACAGTGAAAATAAACAAGAAGATGGGGAGGAAGAGAAGAGTTGAGTGGCAGCTGGAGAGAACTGTGGGGTGATCAAAGGTTAAAAATAGTTTGCTTGAGGTGAGACTGCTGGACAGGAAGAAGCTAGCAGGGGGTGAAGCGTTGAAGAACAAGGAGGTGACTGACAGAGCAGCGTCCCCGAGGCCCCTGAGCACAGAGCCCGAGGGCTGGGCCCCTGCAGCGCTAGGGCGGGCTTGCAGCGGTGGCGCTTGCCACCCTCTCTTCTACCTCAGTGGCCCCTCCGTTGGTGTGAACCAACGAATGAGCCCTTAGCCAATGGCCTCCGTGAGTTTCAGAAAAGGAGCAACTGCTGAGTGGCTCTGAGCCCCCTTGCGGCAGATTTCCCCCTACATGGGGGGTGGGGGGGTGGAGGGGCTCACTAGGGGCCCTGGCTGTGCTCACAGGCCTTCGCCCAGCCAGGAGCCAAACCACTGTCTCCAGGTAGGAACATGCAGGGCTGCTGTCCGGGCTCTCCCCGCAGGCCCTGCAGTCTTTTCCCTTCCGGGCTTATTAGCTTCCTGAACACCTCAACCACAACTCCCTTGTCTATTTTTCCCAGAACCTGGCCAACGGGTGGCTGATTGCTGTAAATAGTGACCAGAACAGAATTCTTAGAGCTAGGCATGGTGGCGCACATCTAAAATCCCAGCACTCTGGAGGCTGAAGCAGGAAGATTCCCTTGAGTCTGAAGTCAGCCTAAACTACACAGTCGGACCCTGTCTCAAAAAACAAGCAAGCAAGCAAACAAACAAACAAAAAAATTGAACAGAACTATTCAGTTTGAGAAGACTGGTTAGATTTTCAAAAGAAAAGCTTGGCATGGTTTTGCGCACAAGGGTTACATCCTCAGCTTGCTTGCTTATTTATTTATTTATTTATTTATTTATTTATTTATTTATCTGTTAGAAATATGGTTTCACTGTGCAGTTCAGGCTGGCCTCAAACTCACACAATCCTCTTGCCTCAGCCTCCTGAGTGCTGGGATTACAGGTGTGCCCACCACACCCAGGTTTTTCTTTCTTATTTTGAGACTGGGTCTAAGTCACTAAGTTGCCCAGCTTAGGCTCGAACTTGCGATTGTCCTGCCTCAGCCTTATAGAACGCTGGCATTACAGACATGTGCCGCCATGCCCGGCTTGTCCCTTCTCATTGCGGACCTGTGCATAAAGCCAGCAGCCCCAACCTCTCCTCTGGACCTGTCCCTTAACTTGCTAAGTGATCCTGTGCGCGGGACACTTGTTAGGACCCTGCTAAGCTGCGAGTCCGCTGGTGCTCCGATCCGCAGCCTACAGAGCACCACTGACCTCTAGGCCAGAGCAAGCCAGGCTTGCAGCGTGGATTGATCTCAGGGCTTGCACTTCAGCCTCTGGCCTTTGGGCGTTGGTCTTGATCCCGCTCCCTCCGCAATCTGGTAGCCTTGGGGTGGCCCCGAGGTGGGGCGGCGGCCCTGTCATCCTCTGGGCCCTTGTCCTCCGCTGCTCCCTCTTCCCGCTGCTGGCTCCCCTGCAGGCCTGGCAGCTGTGACTTGCAAGCCCCTCCCAGAAGGACTCTTACTAAGTAGAAGATGCCAGGCGGACAGACAGACGCGTGCTCAGACCCAAGGCTGTCTCTTCACTTGTGCGCCCCGCCTCTGAGATTGAGGCGACCAGAAGGGAGGCTTGCAGCCCCGCCCGCCCGGAGCCGAGCGGGCAGCGAGGGGCGTTTGCGCGCGCTAGGGCGCGCTGTTGGGTCGCGGAGCCGCGCGCAGGGCTGCTAAACCCGGCGGGGACCCACCCGCCCCAACCAGGGCAGGCCACGGAGAGGACCGTAGGGAACACTCTTTCAAAGGTTTATGGAACGCAACGTTATTAAAACAATTGTCCTTCTTTTCTTAAAAGACATCACCAAAACAACTTAAGGAACTCATCAATCTCAGTGTCCTGGGAGTATATTATTTTCCATTTTAATTTTTCCACCGTTCTATATAGGTTACACGGACTGGTGAGATCCTTTTTGTCAGATCTGAGTACGCACATAACCAATGCCCTACTGATGTTCTCGCCACCCTCCTTCGGCAGTTTCCCGGCTCGGCTCACTTTTGGGGGAAGGAGTTCGACGTGCAGGGTGGGTCTCCATCCTCCATCATGTTTACCCTCGCACATTACGATAGGTCCAAGGTGCTTAGGAAGGGAAGTCAGGCTCCAGGGCCGAACTCCAGAACCGCTTGCTGAGCGGCAGCGTGAAGCCCCGTACGAGCGGAAGGGGCTTTGTGAGCATGGAGGATGGCCTGGAGGTTTCAGCTGAGGGATCCTGGCAAGGACGGACTGATGGACAGACACCCAGACCAACGGACCTGCCACCTCGCAGCGCTTATTCGCTGCCACAGAACCTGTGCATGGTTCTGCCACTTCATGTTGTTATCAGTGACAAAGGGCACTGTTCCCTGTCCTCGAGGCCCAACTTGTTGACTTGGAGAGGTGAATCAGAAATGGAAGGGGTCTAGAAATCCTAACTCAAGAAAATATTAATGCAATTATTGAATTAATGTTGGAACACTATTCTGAAATGTTTTCTAAATGTATGATAAATTATTGTAAAAAAAAAAAATAGGGGCTGGTGAGATGGCTCAGCGGTCTAAAGCGCATGCGTCAGGAAGTTTAGGCCACCGCGCAGGGACCGCGGCTTGATCCCAGGCCCCACGTGCTGCGCCGCCCCCCAGCCCCCAGGGAAGGCGGAGCCGGCCATAACACAAAGAAATATGTAATGTGGTTGAAGAAAATAAAAATAAATTTTAAAAAAATGGAAGCGGGTTAGCCCAGCATCCAGAAGGTGCTGGAGACAGATGATCTGGTCTGAGCACACAGATCAGTCACTCTGCTAATTGATGGAATACCCACAGGGCAGCTACAGAAGCAGCTGCTACATGTGGTGCAGGTACCATCAGACCGTCTGATGGAAATACAGCAGTGCATCGACTGCTAGGGGAAGAGAAGGTACCGGGATAAAGAAGCTGAGCCAGGTGTGGGGGGCACTGAGGAGGCTGAGGCAGGAGGATCACTGGGAGTTCAAGACCAGCCTGGGTTACACAGTGAGCTTAAGGCCAATCTGAACTACATAGAAAGATCCTGTCTTAAATAAAACACAAACAACAACAACAACAACAACAACAAAAAGACCAGAATAATGAAGTTGAAGAACAATGTCTTTGTTTTACATTCATTTTGTTGTCTTGCTTTACCAATTTGTATCACTGAAACAACTTAAGAACTCTTAAGAACAATATTGTTGGGGCACAGAGTCATTATAATTATCTTGTTATAGCTAATACTATGTATTATTATGAGAATAATTAGTTTGTACTAGAATAGGACCAGTTTAATTTGGAATCAAAAATTGAAAAAAAAACTCAGATCTTGAATTTATAGGATTTAAACATTTATGTTTTATTTTTTTATATTTTTGAAACTAGTTCGTGCTGTGTAGTCTAGACTGGTTTTAAACTCACTAACTAGCCAAGGCTGGCCTCAGAGTCATGGTGATCCTCCTGCCTCAGCTTCCCGAATGCTGGTTTTTTTTGTTTTTTTGTTTTTTTTTCTTTTTGAAACAGGGTCTCACTACGCAGTTCAGGCTGGTCTTGAGCTCACTTTCGTAGTCCAGGCTTGTCTCAGACTCACACAGGTCCTCCTGCCTCAGCCTCCCAAGTGCTGGGATTACAGGCATGCACCACCATGCCCCATCCGAATGCTGTTATAACAGGTGTATGCCACCACACCGTATAGAAATTTTGTTTTCAAGCAACTAAAATTTCATTGAAGTTACCATCACCAGACTAGGAGGTACAAGATTTGAGTCTTGCAAACACAGTGGCACACACCTGTCATTCCATCACTGGGGAGGCTGAGGCAGGCAAATCTTTGAGTTAAGGCCAACCTGGCTTACATAGGAAGACTCTGGAGAAGTTTTAGGTCTAGATTTCTACGTAGCGTGGGGGGGTGGCTGCTTTGTTCTGCTTTGCACGTTGGCTAACTTTGCCATGCCTGAGGAATTTAATAACAAAAGGAAGATGGCTGATGTGAGGGCTCAGTTTCTGCTGGGTGTAGCAAGCAGGTCTTCTCAGTTTCACTGCACCCAAATGCTGCCCCGGTGCTATCATGGTGCTCCTGGGGCTGTAAGGACCTGCAGGTCTTGTAAGGTTAGACAATGAAGGAAATGGTAGAGAGGCTCAGGGGGCTGCGGGCGTGGGTGATCTGCAGGGCTCCTCTCATCTGTAGTCTTCTGTTGGTAATGGCCCAGGGCCACCAGTGGGTCCAGCAGTCCCACTCTAATTGGGATCATTGCTACCACGGCATTTCCACAGCACTTTCTTTTTTTCTTTCTTTCTTTTTCTTTTTTTATTATGGCCGGCTCAGTCTGCCCTGGGGGTGGGGCTGGCGCAGCATGTGGGGCTGGGGATTGAACTGCAGTCCCTGAGGCTGCCTAAGCTTGCCTAAGCAGGAGCTTTAGACCACTGAGCCATCTTGCTGGCCCATCCACAGCACTTTCTGACAGGGCCAGTTATCTGTTATGTGTTGTGTGCCACACTGAATTATATCTCTAA
>PVKN010034046.1:0-11907 GCA_004027915.1 Capromys pilorides
CACACCTTCAAATCAAATCATGAGTCCAACTCAGAGGTCAGAATGTTGATTTAAGCACTTTTAACAGAATCTATTCCAATATATTGCTATGCTCTATTATATATCTGTATGTGAATATATGCATATTGTTGTATATAAGAGCAAAGCAACATAATGCACACTGACCTGAGACTTCCTTGTTTCAACTGACCCAGTGTTGTGGAGAGTGCCTGCACACCTTATTCAGATCAATCATGTTTTTCTTTCAAAAATTATGGAGTACTTCACAGCCTAAATGTATAAATGTGCTTTCATTTCTCCTTCCAGTCCTCTATTGATGGGCATGTAGATTGTAATCTTTATATATCTCACATGTGTTCCTATGTGAAAACATTTTCTTCTTCATTCATACCAAACATCTACAGGCATCTCTGGAAAGGGGTTGTAGAATTCAAGATTGTATCAAAGATTATAAAACACCATTAGCTATATGATTAATAAGTTTTTTTCCTCTGTTTTGATTAACTAATTGTTAACATCATAAAACAACCCTATGTACAGCTGGACCTTTGATCCATAACACAAAGATAAACATTTTTCTTACAGATTCTGGAGACTATGTGCAAGAATCCTAATTTTATTTTGCCTAAGTGATCCTCCCTCTTGTCACTTTATGGAAGGTGTGGCATCAGTAAAACTGCCACCTCCCATTGGTGACAGCTTCTCTTCCATGGTGCCACTCTGTCATGCTTATCCCCTGCAATGCATTTGTTGTGCTCCCTGGAGGAGGGGGCCAGGAAAGCTTGGAGTCCTGCAGTGGAGAAAGCACCTCTAATGCTCTCAAGCAAAGAAAATCACCAAGCCATAAATAAATCTCCTCCTATAAGCCCAGGCTCCTGCTGTTCTGCTGTTCACTGAAAGAATCAAAAAGCCACCCCCTTGGTTATATTTCTAATTTTCTCATGTATTCTCAGTTAATCTGCATGAGTTATCAGAAGATTAAACTCCTAAGACCAGCAACTTAAAGTCTTCAACCGTATGACTGTATTGTTTCTGTGCCTCACAGGACATGGCCCAATGTCCGCTCCACATCTTCTCAACACACTGCATCCATTCTTGATCCCTCTCATTGCTCTTGCATTTTTCATCTCTGCCTGGCTGAATCTTACAAGGAATTCAGAACTTAATAGAGAAGCCACTACACCAGGAAACTTGGCTATAACAATTGTGCTTCTGTTTTAAATTATTTTAATATTCATTTTGCATCTCATATTCAGCCATGCATTGTTACTGTTTGCATATATAAGACTTATGTCCTTTATTAGATAATCAAGTCCTAGAGGACAGAAATCGGGCTACATAAAGCATTTCTTTATAATGTAATATACCATGTAAATAATAAGCACTTAGTGCATACTTTAAAATATTGCATTAAGTTAACGGTGTGACTTATATCCACAGTGCTCATTTTTCAATAAGTGTTTTCTAGCTTTGCAAATCAACATCTGGTTGATGGGCTTTCTTCAGTGTGTAGAAGAGCTACAAGCAGGAATGTTCTTCTCAGCCTCCTCAACAGGCACTAGCTTAGATAGGAGGAAACAATGAGTATGGTCCTTGGCCAAGGGGAAAAAAGGAGCCTTTATGATAGCCAGGAAGTTGATTTATGATTGGGGACACAGAAACAAGTCAGATCTGGAAGGCTTTTCCTCAGTTTCCCTGATCTAGATGTGCTCACCACATGGTCCCTCAACCTCTTCTTGAATTTTACTTGAAAGCTTTTCTTGAATGTGACAGCCATGCCCATGTCTTCATCCCTTTCCTTCATCACGCTTTTCCCATATCCTATTTTCTGAGGTTTTCTTCTTTAGCCTCTAATTGCCCAGACACCCAAAAAGCTAGCAGTTGCTTTCTCTACAGAAGTCCTATGCCTGGAGGAGGAATGAGGGCAGGTGAGCACTGCTCCAAGGCTGAGCATCTCACTGGCTCACCTTGTTCTGTCCTTCAGAAAGATATATTGCTCTGGAAATACATCTGTGTATGAAACTGTTGTCAAGTGCAGTCCATGTCTTTATTTCAACTCCAAAGCAAGTATCCTTTGAAAAGAGAGAGCTTGTAAAAGTCACATGAGCTTTATTGCTCTCAGCTTAGTCTGTGAACAGCAGGAACATTCTGCCCGCCATCATCCTAAAGTCAGTACATAAAAGCACAACCTGGAGGAGGTTCTTATACAGTACTATACAGTATAGGCCTGGGAAAGGGACTGTTATGGTTTGTGCCTAGTTGTCCCCTCAAGGCCTCATATAGTGTTGGGGCGGGGACTTTTAGAGTCTGAGATTAATTTACGATCCATTGGTATTATGAGTCTTAGTGCTGTTGGGATTATGAGTGTGTGTGCTTCACCCAGCCTGGAGCAGATAGCCTGAATGTAACATAAGAGACAGACTTGCTCTCTGTTGCCATTATTGCTGCTACTCCTCCCATTTGCTCTCTTGTCCTTTGTTACCACCATGAAAAGTTGCTCTCTGCCATGTGCAGAGTCAGCGGCCTTGGAACCAGCTGAATATGAAACCTCCAGTAACTATGAACTAAATAAACCTTGCCATTACTCATGTTGAGTGTCGGGTATTTGTCCCAGGAAGGAGAGAAGAGGAACTGAGACAGGGACCATGGTGAATGCTGCATTCTCTGGCTCTATTAGTGAGAGTGGGCAACAGCATCCTTGTTCACACAGTTTGCAGGCTGGGACTAGGAGCTGGGACTCAAGGTTCTATCTATCTTGTCAGCACACTCGGTTCCTGACAGTTGCCTGCCCACAATGATTTCTAGTTGCCTGATTGACATAACAATGGACAAATACAAATATCAGAGAAAAAAGAACACATCGTCATGATGTGGAGAATGTTGATGCTGATGATGTCTGAAAGTGTTTAGACTCCACCGACAGAGAGAGGGCCAGTCAGAGAAGGGATCCAAGGGTGACAAACAGGCCATGCAGGATAAGTGAGTTTGAGGAAGGAAGGGTTTTCCTGAAGGTGGAAAACAGCCCCTGCCTAAAGTTCCCCAAAGTTTCCCTCTGAGTTGCTAGCAACTCTGACCAAAAACTCGTGTTGAAAGCCTAGAACTCAAAGTCTAGATCCCCAGACATACACACCTTGAAACAACTTGCTTAGGTGTGAGAACATCCACCCTGAGGCCTTGGTAATCCTCAAGGGTCTGTCCCTGGAGGGAATAAAGATCTGAATGGTTCTGTGGCCACAGTTCTTCTTGTGGGTACCCCAGATTGGCTCAATTACCTGAGCACTATAGTGAAACATTTTTCTGCAGGAAAGTGTCAGGATAATCCCATGCTAGGGGTTCAGGGTTTGTAAGGATATTTCTAAAGCAAAGAGCATAGGGTAGTGTCTCAGTTACTCTTCTCTCACTGCTGGGGCAAATACCTGACACCCAAGATGAAGGAAGAAAAGGTTTATTCAGTTCACAGTTTTTGGAGGTTTCAGTCCACATCTGGGCTGTTCCTGAGGCTGAGTGGCACAGGGCAGAGGGTATCCAGCGGGACAGCAACAAGCACAATAGGGGCACCAGAGACAACAGAAAGAGCTGTCTCTGTGTCTCTCTGATGTTACATTCAGGTTTTCTGCCTCAGGCTATTTGCTTCAGGTCATACCCACAATCCCAGCAGTACTAAAACCTATAATCCCAGTCAATCACCCATAATCGCAGTGAATCATGAGTTAATCTGAAACTCTCAAAGTCCCCACCGCATGACTACATGAGAGTTGGGGGGGACAATAGACACCAACCATAACAGGTAGAAAATCAGCAGTTTGAGGTTATGATTCCATATTTGCCTCATCCTAATTCTTCTCCTTTGAGTGAACGATTATTTGAATCTCAGATCATCTGCTGAGATGGGAAGCCTGGATGACTGCTACACCAGTACTATACCATGAAGCTCCATCTTCTCAACAATATAGCTGTCAGACCCATCTGCGTATCTGTTCATCCATCCTAGGCTCTTGGTCATGGATGACTGATGGAGAGGAGCAGAATTGTGCCTTCATGAAGGACAGTTTCAGTCCAACCCTTTCATGGGTCTCCAGTGCACAGGTTGAAATGAAAAAATGAAGTCACAGAACTATTTATTACTACCTGTCACTTTAGGTAGTCACTTTAGGTGATCAGAGGTCACTTCCCACCCATATATTCCTCTGAGCTTTCCTACTGACCTCCCTATTTTAATGGGATGGGTTTTTCCTGGAGCTCTATGGAATGGTTTATATTAGTTTCCTGTTGGGATTCTAATGAATTACCACCAATTTTGGGGTTTAAGACATAATCTAGGGGACCATCCACTTGGGATCCCCCTTCTGTCTGTCTCTCAGACAGGAACTTTCTTTCCCCCCAATAAATCTATTCTGCTCATAATAAAAATAAAATAAAATAATATAAAATAAAATAAATAAAAAAGACAGAATCTGATTATCTTACTCATTGTAAGCGCAAGGTAGATATATCACGGGGCTAAAATCATCAGTTGAGCTGTGTGCATTTTGAAGACTTGAGGGGAAAATCCATTTTCTGGCCTTTTCTGATGGCTGGTGGTCTCCTACTTTCTTTGACTCATGGCTGCATCACTTCAGCTTCTACTTCTGTGTTTTCCCTAGCTCTTATCTCCCTGTTTGTCTCACAAGAGCCTACGATTACTTTAGGTCATCCAGATAGTCCAGGGTGATAGTTCCATCTCAATATCCTTAACTTTGTTACAATCCTCATAAAGTTAGTTTCGCTATGAACGATGACAGGTCCATACACTCAGGGATATATTTGGGAACTACGACCTACCTATCCTCAGCATTTTGCTCCCCATCCATTCCTGGGCCACACTGCAGGTTACCTCTCCATCTGTTCATCCACTGTCAGTCTCTCTCTTTGGTCAGATAGCCTGTTTCTCTAAATACACATTTCTGCACACTACCTGTCTTTCTAGTTTGTTCTCCCTCCAAGACCACTAACATAAGGCTTACTCAGCACTTTCTGAAAGTTAAGGATGGAACAATAGAATAAAAGCAGAGGGCAGGAAATTTTTTCTCAATTAATGTTAGCCATTAACTTTAGAAATTTATTGTTCATCACCTCCCATAGGGACTGTTCTTCCAGCTCATATTTCCTCTGACTTCCTTCCTGAAATCCATCTTGATCTTCCTCCCGTCTGCTTACTTACGAAAGAATTTTATGCAGGTTAGTTTCACTCTACTCATACCCATCTTTCCCAGCTAGACTTATGCTTTGCCTGTCTTAAATGTCATCTATTGCTGCTAATTCATCCTTTTAGTACTCATGAGGAAACGTATCCAAAGCTCCAAAATTACCTGTTTTTCTTTAATATAGAATGTTTCTCTTATACTAAGTGACTCAATGGAGAGCATTCCTAACATGTATTTTTTTTTTCCTTTGGCAGGACTGGGGTTTGAACTCACAACCTTGCACTTTCCAGGCAGGCACTTGTGCCATGGAGCTATCTCCCCAGCCCCTCATGTATTTGTCTATAATCTGCTGAAAATTAGTTCTTATGTATCTAATTACTTCCTGAGGGTCTCACTATTTCCTGAGCATTCTTTCATTCATGCATGCATGCATTAACTCATTCATTCATTCAGTGAATATGTACTGAATGAGCATGTCCCATATCTAGTTACTACTCTTGCCCTTAGGCTTACAATGGGGAGTGAGTCAGCTTTCTGATCCTATAGTACATACTGGATACAGGCAGTTTATAAAGAGAAATAGCTTACTTTGGTTTACAGTTTTAGTGGTTTCAGTCCGTGACTGTTTGCCCTGTCTTCCTGAGCCTGGGGTAGAAAACTGGGATGGGAGCACATAGCAGAATAAAATCCACTATTTTAGGGCTGTGAAGAGGAAAAGATAACAAGTAAGAGGCTGGGGTTCCTTGATTCCTGTTAGAGATGTGCTCCCCAATGACCTAAGGTCCCCTCTAGGCCCCTTCCTTTTAAAGGTTGTGCCAGGTCCCAGTAACACAACTCTAGGGACCAAGCCTTTCATACATGGGCCTTTGGGGAACACTTAAGACCTGAATATACAGGGAACAGTGGTCTCCACCTGGGAAGTAGTTTATGTTTAACTGCATTGATAAACCACTACGACCACTCTCCACCTATAGATTATGAAAATCATTGTTAGTTTCTATGACCTTGTCTGTACTATGACAGTGATCATCAAATGTAAATATGATATAAGAAAGAACACAGAGGTGAAATTTCCTTTGGTTATTTCTTACATGGAAGAAATATATGCCGGAATGACTTTGTTTCTGCATAAAAGAAAGAAAAGCGAGAAGAACCTGAGATAAGAGGGACTGACCTTTTTCTCTGATACCCACATCTAGGGCACTTCAGAAATTCTGCACTTAGTGCAGGACCATGCCTCATCAGGGATCCTAACATGGAACCCTTTTATTCTGCCAGAGCTGCTTCTCACTTCTTGAAAGAGTGAGGACATGTGATGGATTAAAGAGCCTCTTCTTGGAGTCCCTGTGATGTGAGAGAAAACAATATCCGACTCTGAGAGCATCCTGCAGCTGAGTATTGCCAGTCTAAATGCCTAGAAACAGGTTTGTTTGGATCTTCTTCCAGCAGAGGGGGGGACACAAGTCCTCCTTCAGTCCCACATGTGCAGCAAACATCCATGTTCCTATTAGACACAGCTGCTCAACTCTAAATTTATCAAAATCACCCTGATGTCAGGGGTTGATTTACTCTTTTCCCTGAAAACCTACATAAGAATAAATTCTAATTCAGGAAGAGACCTTAGAGAAAAGATGCATTTTTTTCAATTTATACTCTTAATTCTCCTAATTCAACAAGTTCCAGGAGATGAGTTTATTCACTTTGCTTTGCTCAGCTCCCTGATCTACTTCTATTGGTTGTCTAGTCACTGTCCTTTCCTCTTACCATCCCCCACCAACCTCCAGGCCAGCTTTTTCCTGGAAAACCATCCCTGACGTCCCTTGCTGTCCACAGGGGCTCCATACATTTTCTGTCCTGTTCTTACATTAGGGTACAGCTGTAGCCTCTTTCTGCTTCAGGTATCTTAGCCAGGTGACAAGGGACAGGCTGCGCACAGACTAGTCCCAGATTCTGTAAGTGGGGACAGAATCAGCCAGAAGCATCCTCTGGGGTACAGCCCGCGTGCTAGGGCTTGTGTGAAAGTAGGTTACTGTGCCTGATTCTGCTAGGACTGAGAACAGAGGAGGCCTGAAGGCTGCTTTTCATCTGAATATGAATCCTAGGAGAAAGGGAGTTCTGGTATGCAGAATTATTCCTGGAGGACTCACAGGACAGTGCCTGGATTTGTCGGTTCAGAGGTTGCTTCAGGTCTGGTGCTCACAATGCAGAGGCTTACAGCCCAAAGCTGCCCCACTCCTCCACCTCTGTGGCTCCTATCCACCACACAGAGCAGTGTCATCACATCAGACCCCCAGAACTGGAGGTAATAAATATACTTTTTAAAGACTGCTAATTTGCTGAAACAGCAATTGGAAGTAATAGACCCAGCAGAGAGAAAGAAAACACAGTAAGAGTGGAAGGTTTCCTGCCATCCTATGGGTAATGGTGACCTGATCTAAGTGGGCCACATAGAAAATGTCCTCAGAGCCTCCTGTGGCATGCTCTATCTATCAAGCACTGCCTCTTCCTCCTGCCTTCTGCCTAGCATAGCTCCAGCCTTGCATTACAGCACACAAGGAGAAAGCCATTTTTTTGGCTTGTCCATCACCTGGCCATAACTACCTTTGAAAATGGCACCTTTCAGGACTTAACTAGGCTTAATCAGGTCATAAGAGTGTGGGCCTGAGCCTGTAGGACTGGAGAATTTATAGAAAGAATCAGAAGATCTCTCTGTTACTTGTACAGAGGAAAAGCCATTGGGGACAGTGACAAGGTTGTTGTCTGAAACCCAAGGAAGACTCGAAGCCAATTCTCATGGTACTTGAATCTTACACTTCTTTCCTCCAAGAACATCAAGAAAATACTCTTGTTTCAACCACTCTGCCAGTGGTAGTTTGTTAAGAACCTGAGGGATGAGTACACTCTTCCTGGGACTGTCAAGGCCCCAACTGGGGACAAAGCCTCTGTAGTCCCTTGTTTTATTCAGGTAGCTTCCGATCACCTCTGCTGTTTTCTTCTCCAAGCTTCCTTATTTCAAATGACCAATTATGTACACACAGTAAGAAAGAGGTCAGTGGCATCTCTTGGGGGCATTCCTATAGCATCACTCCCCAGAGACACAGAAGAAAACTGCTGATGCTCTTTTGCCTTCCCTTCGTCAGGATGAGTGTTCCTCCTCAAGGGGACCCAAGGTTATACAAGTGCCGTCAGTTTTGTTTCTCTCCCGTAAGGATGACATACATTCTGTCAGAATAGCCAGAAAGAGAGAGAGGCAGCAGTAGCAAGCAAAACAAGATTAAAATGAACAACCCAGACATGAGGCAGACAGTAACTCAGTCCAGCACACATCAGGGCAGGATAAAAAGCAGGCATCTCACTGTACCCTAGCAAATGTGTGATGTCATCCCTGTCACTCTCTCCTGGCAGGAAACAATGTTATTTGAGGGAAAAAAGGGCATAATTGGGAGGGGGCCAATAACAAGGAATATCGTAGTCCTTGAGGGCCAATAGTAGTGAGAAGTTATTGCAATCTCTGAGACTGAGGGGGAAGACCAGGGAGGTGGGTCAGTTTCAGAATCAAGAGAAGGCAAAAAAAGAACCACACATGGAAGTGATCCATTTGGCAGGAGCTAGGGGGTACACACCCCAAGTCACCTCCTTATCCACCCTTCAGACTCCTGCTGGTGTGATGATCCTCACTGACTGAGTTAACCTGGCATTCAGAGGATCAGCGAGCAGAATAAGTAACATAAGGGTGGATTTTAGGACTCATCAAAAGTCGGGGGCTGGGGAGATAGCTCAGTGCAATAAGTGCTGGCCTGGTAAAGTCAAGGTCCTGAGTTCAGTCCCTGGTACCACAAAAAAAAAAGTCATTGGCACCTTGGCATGCCTACTTGGCCCCAACATGGTGGCTTCTTTTCCATTCTCTAGGATTCCAGGTCCATTTTTATATTTCATATCTCAGCTCTAGTTTCACCTGCTCAGAGGAAGGTAGCCTTTCATAAACAGTTGTCTAAAGTAATGGTACTTGACCCTTTGATATCTTCCATAGTACCCACCACAGTCTGTCATCAGCTTGGGGCTTGATTGGATGGTTGCTTGGTTATTTCTTTCCTGTATGTCTCTAGACTGAAACTCTTGAGTTTGTTTTAACCACTGGAATGAAAGTATAGTGAGTGGGTCCTTGCGACTAGTGTCACACACTTCCTGTATTTGTGTGTGTGTGTGTGTGTGTGTGTGTGTGTGTGTGTAGGAGGATACAGAGAATTGTGGGTTTGTTATGGCTGATACAACTACAATGACACAGCATTGTCACCTGGGGTCCAGAGCTTATAGCAGAGATGAGTTTTGGCTGTGTATATTCTGTGGGTTTGGATAAATGTGATATAATTATAGTAACATACAGAATGTTTTCACCTAAACCATAAGCAGTACTTGCTCATCTTCCCCCTTCAGTTTTTGGCAACCACTTGTCTTTTACTGTCTCTATAGTTATGCCCGTTTTGGAATGCTGTATGGTTGCATGCAGCCTCTTCAGATTGACCATTTCACTTGATACATTCATATTTTTCTATGTCTTTTCATGCCTAACAACACACTTCTTTTTAGCACCAAATAATATTCCAGTGGAGGAAAGTACTATAATTTGTTCACCCACACTTGGTTGTTCTCACATCTTGATGATTATGAATGAATGCTTGCAAACATCCTTATGCAAGTTTCCTAGGTGTATGCACATGGTTTCCCCTCCTCTGGGTATGTATTATGCTAAGAGTGAAACTGTTGCAGCATGTGGTAGGGGTATGTTTACCTGGGTAAGAAGGCAGTTACTAAACCACCTTCCAAGGCAGGTATACCATTGTATTTCCCCAGCAACAATGAGAAAGAGCTATCACTCTGCATCTTCACCAGTAGTTAGTGTTATTACTGTTCTAGACGTTGAGTATTCTACCCAAGATATATAGAGGTATTTCATTGCTCTTTGAATTTCCATTTCTCTGATGAGACTTTTCACAGGTTTTTTTTTTTTTGCCATCTGTTGATATTCTTTGAGGAGGGGCTGTTAAAATCTTTGACCATTGTTTATTTTTTTCTTTCCTTATTGTTGAGTTTTAAGACCTATTTATGTTTTTCGTTAATAGTCCTTTATTAAGTATGTCTTTTATAAATATTTCTTCTAGTGTATGCCTGGCCTTCTTTTATGTAGATCTGAATTCTTTACTATGTCATTTTCCTTCTCTTTAAAGAACTTCCCTTAATATTTCCTGCAAGACAGATCATTTTTGCTTATTTTAAAAATTCTTCATTTACCTATCACTTTAAAAAAATGCATTTGGTACAGGTTCTCACTACACAACTCAGACTCATAGTGATCCTTCTGTCTCAGCCTTCCCAGTGCTGGGATTGCAGGCATGCACCATCATGTTTGATCTCAGTCGCTGGCTCAGTGTGCCTGATGTGGGGCCCACAGGCATGCAGTACCGCAGGTCAAACCTAGATCCTTGCCCTTGCCTCAGCAGGCACTGAAACCGCTGAGCTAACTCAGCACATTCCCCTCCCCATCACTTTTGAAGTATCATTCTGCAAGGCACAGAATGTTTTTGGTAGTTTTTTTCTCTCATTACTAAAATATTTCATTCCATTCTCTTCTCACTTAAATAATTTCCAAGAAGTTGGGTATAGTTCTTTTCTTTGTTCTCTTACAAATAAGGACCTCTCACTCTCTTTTCTTTCAAGAATCTTTTCTGTATCTTTGACTTGCTGTAGCTTGAAAATTATATGCCTAGGTTTTTTGTTTGCTTCTTTAACATGCTTGCTGTTCTCAGAGCTTCCTTGGCTCCACACACATGATGAATGCGTAAATTTTTATAATAAAAAGCATGTTACCATTCATCTCCATCAAAATAGTCCTGCTTTTTTTGAACACACTAATCTCACTGTTTTGCCACTTTCTGAGGCAGCTCTGGAGGTCTTCTTTCATAAATGTCTTTAGTGGTACTGTTGTGGCTGCTTTGGTGCCTTAAATGACTGAAATATTTACCATCCACACTTAGTTTGACTTGGGAAAGGCCAGAACTTGCGAGGTGCTACACCCAGTGAATAAAGCAGATGAAGATACAATGTAGTGGGTTTTTAAGTAAAAATTGTCATAAATATTTTGATCTTAGCCCAAAGGCTGAGAAGTGATGACATAAATATTTACAATCAATTTAGGGCACTGAAGCAGCTCCCAAAGAGACTCTCAACAGAGAACTTCCAGACTTGCTTTAGCAAGTGGAAAGAGCAATAAGATAAGTACATCTGAAAGGAGGGGGAGTATTTGAGGGGAATTAGTGGCAGTCTGTCTCAGACAATAGTAATATTTTAAATGTCATTTGAATATTGATTGTATTTTTTGAACACATATATAAGATGATGTCTGACATTAATTTGGGGCAACATGGAACATGCTCCCAAATGCTTCTTGGATGAAATAGACTTGATCATTGAACAAATGAAGTGGAAATCTTAGGAATGAGTATGCATCAGCGAGGTGAGGTGCCTGCACATTAGCCAGTCACCGGGGCAAGCAGGAAGAGCCCCCTCCACCCCTTTATCCGGTTCTTTCCTGAGTGCATGAGGTGCCATATTCACAATGGTATTGCTCCTACTGACTCTCCCTTCTGGGTTCCAAGGAAAAACCAGAATTTCAAGGCAGAAAACTAAGCTTTGTAGGAAAAAAGGGTCCCAACAATCACATTCTTAT
>PVKN010034047.1:0-11923 GCA_004027915.1 Capromys pilorides
TTGAGCTTTAAAGATAAAAAGAGAAAGGGATCACCATTAAAAGACAAAGCTGAAGCACATTTTGGAGAAAGAACAATAGTTGGATATGCATTGCTTTCATCTTTGCACCTGACTTTCTAATTGACACAGAAGAAAAACATCATACACAACAGCAAGGACAGCACTGCTCTGCTTACTGAAACCTACTTGAAATATCCACTGATCTAAAGCAGTGCAGAATGAAGACAGATACTAGGGAAACCTGAAGTCATTGTCAAGTAGGAAAAAGATATCACTTAATACATATTCTATATAAAATACAAGAGTAATATTTTATTTATTTATTTATTTATTTATTTATAGGGGCTGGTGAGATGGCTCAGTGGTCTAAAGTGCTTGCTCAGGCAACCGCAGGGACTGCGGTTCGATCCCCGGCACCACATGCTGCACCAGCCCCACCCCCAGGGCAAGCTGAGCCAGCCATAAAATATATATATAATTATTTATTTATCTATCTATCTATCTATCTATTTATTTATTTATTTATAGGGGCTGGTGAGATGGCTCAGCGGTCTAAAGTGCTTGCTCAGGCAACCGCAGGGACTGCGGTTCGATACCCGGCACCACATGCTGCGCCAGCCCCACCCCCAGGGCAAGCTGAGCCAGCCATAAAATATATATTTATTTATTTATTTATTTATTTATTTATTTATTTATTTTTGTGGGACCGGGATTCAAACTCACAATCTTGCATTTGCCAGGCAGGCACTTGTGCCATGGAGCTATCTCCCTGGCCCCTATTTATTTATGTTATGGCCGGCTCAGCCTACCCTGGGGGTGGGGAGGGCACAGCATATGGGGTGGGGATTGAACTGTGGTCCCTGCAGTTGCCTAAGCTTACCTAAGCATGCAGCTTTAGACCACTGAGCCATCTCACCAGCCCCCAAGAGTAATATTTTAAAAATATAAACATTACTGTAATCTTTATTGGATTTGTCAAAGGATTTATCTCAACAAAAGGGAGATTTTCTTGGCTGACATATTATTTACCTAATAGTAATATAATGCAATAGGCATAAATGACCTAGCCTAGGAAATATGAACAATTAAAAATAGTGTATGGCCGGACATGGTAGTGCACAATCATAACCTCAGCACTCAGGAGGCTGAGGCAGGAGAATCTTTGCAAGTTCCAGGCTAGCTTAAGCTGCATAACAAAATCCTGTCTCAAAAAACAAAACCAAAAAACTGAACATGCTGACCCCATGGTATTTTGTGTAAAATCCACTTGCTAAATATTAACACACTACTTGTATTGTTTCAAGTGTACTCCACTACACATTATCATGCATTTTAAAACCTTCCTTTGTTGATACCAAATCTGAGTATCATTACTTCAACAATATATCAGAAATATCTTCCCCTAAGGAAAGCACCACTAAAGTTGCTTTGGAATTGGTATTATCGGGCCAAGGAGATAGCTCAGTAGAATAACTGCTTGCTTGGCAAGCGCAAGGGCCTGAGTTCAATCCCCAGTTCCGAAAAGAAAAAAAAATTATTATTACAATCTCACAGAAACTAATAAACATTTTAAGCTGTAAATCTAATTATACTCACAAAAGCCACAAAACATACTTTTAAAAAACACAAATTTATAAAACTTGTAATACTAAACTATTTTTAACCCTATACTACTAACTTTAATATAATAAATATAAACAGTAAGCATGTATTATGTATTTACAAATTACAAGTTATATGAAGTACTTTATTATTTCATCAGATCTTGGGAGCTTATGATCATTTCATCCAAAGAAAGCTCAGAAAAAACAAAGAAAGTTCAGAGAGGCTGAGGGTTCAGCTCAGTGGTATTTCTCTCTCTCTCTCTCTCTCTCTCTCTCTCTCTCTCACACGCGCGCGCGCACGCACACGTACACACATACACACACACACACACCCCAACTCAGAGGAAGACCTGGCCATTTGGTCCCAGTGATTCTTATTTTTAGGGGAGGCTTATTTTTTGTTTTTGTGCTGAGGACTGAACCCAGGGCTTCCAGCTTGCTAGGCAAACCTTCTACTGCTGAGACAAATTCCCAGCCTCTCTTTTCTTATTTTTACTTGTGGGCTTTTTGAGACAGTCCTGCTAGAGGGAGGCTAGCACTGAACTCAATACATAGCCCCTGCTGATCTCAGAAGTTTTTGATCCCTTTGGCTCAGCCCCACAAGTGGATTATTGGGTGTATGTCCAGCTCAGCCTGTGGTCTTTTCAATGTTATAGTGCTGTCATTTGGTATGGTATATTATGTGGATTTTTCCTTCGAAACAGAAGCCAGGTACAGTGCTGCCAGGCTGTACTCCCACTGTAGAGAATTTAAGGCCAGTCTGGGCTACATCATGAATCCCTGTCTCAAAACAACTGAAAAACCAACTGAAAGCAGTTACAAAGCCAGGAGTGGTAGCATACAATAGTAACCCCAGTACCTGGAGGTACTAAATTTTCTCTAATTGAAGCAGGAGGACTGCCTCAAGTTTAAGACCAGCCTGGGCTACATAATGAGTTAGAGGCCAGCCTAAATTATACAGCAAGACTGTCTCAAAAAGACTAAGCCTAGGGGCTGGGGAGATATCTCCATGGCACAAGTGCCTGCCTGGCAAGTGCAAGGTTGTGAGTTCAAAGCTCGGTCCTGCCAAAACAAAAAACAAAACAAAACAAAAAAAACTGGGAAGACAGCTCAGCAGCATAAGCACCTGCCTGGCAAAAAGCAAGGTCCAGAGTTCCGTCCCTAGTTGCTAAAAATAAAACAAAAAAAAATCCTGAAGGGGACAACAAGGGATGGGGAGATAGACAAAGTAAGGGGTTAGCAGGTTAGCTCAGTTGTTTAAAGTGCCTGCTTGGGCAAACTCAAGTCAGGCACAGGGGACTATGGTTCAATTCCCAGCAACATGCGCTGCACGAGCCCCGCCCTTAAGGCAACCTGAACCGCCAAAAAAAAAAAAAAAAAAAAAAAAAAAAAAAAAAAAAAAAAAAAAAAAAAAAAAAAAAAAAAAAAAGGAACATTAACAGAACCTTAAGGAAAGAACTAAAAATATAAAACAGTGAGTAAATTTTCTCTAATTACAGATTCTCAATGAAAGAGAAAGCTGTCACATATGGTAATGAAATAAATGGTACATGAAAAGCTGCTAGTCTGTAGAACCAATCATATACACTGAAAGGAAGGAGGGAGGGAAGAAGGGAGGGACTGACAGACAGTCAAGGAGGGGGCTGGGATGTGGCTCTGACTAGAGCAGGGGTAGAGAGTTTACAGAACGTTTTTGAAAGCACCAAACGGTTCACCACTGCTGGCCTACAGTGTTTTTTTTTTTTTTTTTTTTTAAATTTTATTTATTTATTTATTTGTTTGCTTGTTGTGTTTGTTTGTTTCTTTATTCATTTTGTGGCTGGCTCAGCCTGCCCTGGTGGTGGCGCTGGCGCTGGCGCAGCATGTGGTGCCGGGGATCGAACTGCAGTCCCTGCAGTTGCCTGAGCTCTCCTAAGCAGGCGCTTTAGACCACTGAACCATCTCACCGGCCCCTGGCCTACAGTGTTGCCAGGCACAAAACAACCACACCAGCTGACCTGGAATAAACAATGCCCCTCAGCTTATCAGGTCAAAACTTGAAGAAATTGGGGCCGGCGAGATGGTTCAGTGGTCTAAAGCGCCTGCTTGGAGGGCTCAGGCGACTGCGGGGACTGCAGTTTGATCCCCGGCACCACATGCTGCGCCAGCGCCACCACCAGGGCAGGCTGAGCCAGCCACAAAATGAATAAATAAAGAAACAAACAAACACAACAAGCAAACAAACAAATAAATAAATAAATAAAATAAAATAAAAAACTTGAAGAAATTTAACAGCGCAGGATAGCACTTCAACAATTACATTTACAAGCAAAAGTTCTACATTCTGAGCCAGGGCTGGGGCCCAGCTAGTCTAGAGACTGAGACAGGAGGATTTCTGAGCAGAGGAGTTCAAGGTCAGCCTGCCCAACGCAGAGCTCCTGTCTTCAAAAGCTGTGCAGTACACATTGCGAGTCAAGTGCAAAAAGTCAGCTAGACAAAGAGAGTGAAACAGATGATTCTTCAATGACTTGGCATTTTTAGGTGAGTGTTTGATATACGCCACTGATACTAAGAAGGTAAGTATTTCATTATTGTGAAGGCAGCTGTGGGACAAAATGGAAAAATAAAAGGGTAAAGAATTTAAAATTTAACTTAAACTCAGTTGCATAGGCGTTTCAATAAATAATGGATTTAATACAGCAGATTAAAGACTACTACTTAAAATAATCCAATGAATCTCCCAAATCCAAGTTATGCAGTAAGTATGTATTACATCTCAAAATGCTCATTTGCCTTCCTACCAGGATTTATAATTCCCACTGCCTAAATGTTTATGAAGAAATGAATTTAAGATTCTCCAGCTTAAACATACCGTATTTCCTTTCAAATAGTTCTTCAACTTGTTTACGGAGATCAGTAATTCGAGCATTCCATTTTTCTGCAAATTGAGAGAAAAGTTCATTCTCAGTAAATCCCAGTGTGGGGCAGTAACACGTGCCTTCGCAGCCCCACTTCTAATGAGCTTTGTTTCCAGAGATTTCTAAATCTTATTGGCTGGTTTTAGTCCATACAATTTAATTGCTTTCTGAAATGCTTTACCCTTTTTAAGGGTTAGAACTGTTTCCATGGGAGATTCTGAGATGTTCTAAGGATTATATTCAAATCACTTCACATCAAGTAGCTCTTTTTAGTCTTTTAATTGTTCTAAAGCAAGGTGGTAAGGAAGACCAGTCAAACACTGCAAAACAGTGGCAAACACCTACAACCCTAGCATGTGGGAGGTTGAGGCAGAAGGATCTCTAAATATGAGATCAGCCTGGGCAACTTACGAGAACACTTTTTTTTTTTTTTTTTAACAAAAAAAGGGCATGGGGGCTGGCAAGATAACTCAGTGGACTAAGCACCTGCCTGACAAGTGCAGGGACAGGGGTTCAATCTGAGGGACCACATATCACGCTGATCCCACCCCCAGGTGCCATGAGCCAGCCACCGAGATCAGGTGTGGTGGCACATGCCTGTGATCCCAGCGCAGGGGAGGCTGAAAACAGGAGGGTCACCATGAGTCCAGGCTATGTAGTGAGACCCTGTACCAAATAGATAAAAAAAATAAAAATTTAAAAATTAAAAGAAAAAGGACTTGGGATATAGTTAAATGTTGAAGGCCCTAATTCAAACCCAGTACCATTTTTGGATTTTTTTTAAAAGAAAAGAAAGGTTTATTGTAGAGGTTTCAGTCCACACTAGCTGGCTCCAAGGCAGAGTGGCACAGAGGAGAGCAGCTCATGGTGACAGAAAACTGCAGAACAGCAAGAGCAAAAGGGAGGAGCAATGGTGGAAGAGCAGCAGACCCCTAGAAACATTTTTAGAAAGTGACAAAAACAAGAGCGAGGTCTCTGGGGACCACTTAGGAGATCTCCTAAGATGTTTTCGTTGTGTGGAGTAAGAAGTTACAGGTATGCAGCAGTAACCTGTAACAACACTGGAGAGTAGGGGCATGTGCAGACTCATGCCTGCACAAGACCAGTGGCGACCCAGGAGCTAATCCTGTAGCACGGCTGAATATCAAGGTAGGACCAGAAGGTGCACAGAGACCACCTGCCAGCATGCACAGCGCCCTGGGTTCAACATCCAGTACTAGGAAAAACAAAAGACATTGAGAAAAGAGTTCTATTTATTCCAACTATTCTATTTTGGTCCTTAACTATAATCACATAAAAAGGAAATCAATTTGTAAAACAGGTCTTAAAGACTTAAAGCTAAGAAAAATGAGACTAAACTATTAATTCACTGGCACTAATTTAGAGTTATTCATTTAATGAACATGAGAAGATAGAATGGTTCAGACTTCCGTCTGTACTCACAGCCACAGTCTCCTGCCCAGGTTACAGTGTGAAGGGGTGCTGTCGTGTGCCGCGCCCCCCCACCCCACCCCACCCCACCCCACCCCACCCCACCCCAAGCTTCCCTGACTCAGAGTTCACAGGAGAGGGAGCCCAGAGCACATACCGAAGTTGAACTCCCGCACTTTCCGCTTTCCAGCGTTTGCAGGCTCTGGGACTGGGGGCTGTGGCGGCTCATTGCTCTTTGGTCTCTTGGTAGGTGGAGAGTAATCATCATCTTGAGAAAGAAAACCATCATTACTGAGGACAGGGAGGGGGATGCCACCACAGGCCTAGGACACCACGAACTGGCTCCACACTGCCCTACACGGCACACTTTTCCAAGCTGCACTGTTGCTTTCCTACTAATTTTGTGTGAGTGTGGAGGTACTACACGGGCTCCCCCTTTCTGTTTAATCATTGATTTTTTGTTCTGTTTTGGAGACAGGGTCTCACAATGTCGCATAGGCTGGCCTTAAACTCAGGGTAATCCTCCTGCCTCAGCCTCCAAAGTGCTGGGATTACAAGTGAGTGCTACCACTTCTGGCTTGATTCCTTTTTTTTTTTTTTTTAATCATTGTAAATTCCCTCCACCCCCTCAAAAAGCTCTCTCGAATAGCTGTCTCAAATTTTATTGTTTTCAAGAAAAAAAATGTAATGAAGACAGCTACCTAAAATTATAGATATATGTAAGAAAAGGAAAGCTGGGCGTGACGGTGCACTGAGGAGGGTGAGGCAGGAAGACCACGAGTGCAAGGCCGGCCTGGCCACACAGCAGCCTGAAGGCGCGCTGCAAGGCACAGGGGACCCTGCCTCAAGAAGACGAAAGAAAAGGAGGATAAAACAAAGTGCGCATGGAAAACTATTTAGCTTACATAAAATTTGAGCATATATAAGTGAGGTTGCATATTTATATTAAGTATCTTAACAATATAAAAACACCATGTACACATGTTTACTTATTTCAAAGCATTTCAAGTTTTTTAATTATTTTGTGGATGAGGAGTCTATAGCTCAGCTCTACCACAGTCTTCAATCTATGTAACAGTGGAGTCACAGCTGGGCAGTAGCTTTTCTCATTTGAGCCATCACCATCTTCTTCTAGTCCCTCAAAATTTCAGGTAACATACACTAAGAGTTCTGCTCAAATGTCATCTATAAATCATGAAGAATATATTAAAAGAATCTTTACTTAAAAACAGAGACTCAAAAATAATCACAGCTGTAGACAACAGCAATGACAAAGCCCCTCTGAACACAGCCAGGCAGGCCCTGATTGTTTCCCCAGCTCTGGGCCGAGGTCCCCAGCACCCAGGTCCTGTCCGAAGCTGAGAGGTGAACATCTTGAACATATGCACACCCAGCTAAGCTTTCCAGACTGCATCCCAGTCAGGGAATGTGGAGTGCAGAGGCCGAGCCACCCCCTGCTCCCCTGGGCAGCAGAGGTCTCACAGGCGCCACTCCATGGAGGTGTTTGCTCTTAGATCCAATCCAAGAAAACAGGACCAAGGTCACTGATACCAGACAGATTCAGACCAAGACCTATCTATATGCTTAAAAAGACAAAAGTGCTTTCTTAGGAGGGATACTGTTATATCAGGAAAGTATATTAACAATTTTAAAAATTACATTAAAAATCCTTTCATGTACTGAATAATACATTAGGAATGAAATCCAGAAAGGGGGAAAAAAAAAGATTAAAACACAACACAAATGTAATGTACCAGGACCAGCCAAATAGCTCAGCGGGTTAAAACGCCTGCTTAGGCAGACACAGTAGCTGGATTTGATCCCTGGCATGCCATGGCAGCCCCACCCCAGGGCATGCTGAGATGGTGATTGAGAATGGGCATGGTGACACAGGCCTGTAATCCCAGCTCTTGGGAGGCTGAACACAGGCAGATCACTACGAGTCCAATCTAAATATTAAGACTCTGTAGATCTTTACTAAATTAGAAAAAACAAAAAGACAATATAAATGTACCAACTTCCCAAAATGACTGTTAGCATTATATATCACAAATATATACTAATTTTAAAATCCAGACAAAAAAACCAGGCATAGTGGCAGACGCCTGTAATCCTAACACTTGAGAGGCTGAGGGAGGAAGATCAAGCTCAAGGCCAACACTGAGTTTTATGACATCAGGACTACTTAACTGACAGAAAACCATTTAAAAATTACAAACTCTGCTGGGCATGGTACCACACATCCATAATCTCAGCATTCAGGAGCGGAGGCAGGAGGATTGCTGTGAATTCAAGGCCTGACTGAATAATGAGCTCAAGGTCAGCCTGGACTACAGAGCTAGACCCTGTCTCAAAAATGAAATAAAGCAAAGCAAAACAAAACAATCACAATTCCCTGTAAAATAAGACATGCCTATGTCATCAGGGTTTATAATTATGAAAATCCTATAGAGTTAAAAATGCTTAAACTGGGCATGGCAACACATGCCTGCAATCTCAGGGCTTAGGAGGCTGAGGCAGGCGGACTGCCATGAGTTTGAGGCTGGCCTCAACTAAAAAAACAAAACAAAAAACCACACACACAAACCAATAAAAAAAAACCCCTCAAAAGACTGTATAGAAAGATTAAGGTTCCAACCTACATGGAAACATTCTGGAAAACACATTTGGTAGTGTTTTCAAGTTTTGCACCTTTAATTCTGAAAACATATACTTAAAAACCTTACTTTCCAACTTTCAGATTTTAAGAACACTAAAATGTGTTTTTATGGTGGTCACAAGAGAATAAACAAACAAACAAAAAGAGAATAAAACAAAATACGCCTACTTTAACTATGAATGCTGCCCTTGCATTAATATACTTTACAGATAATGACTGGTGAATTTAAAACTTCAAGTATTTCCATACAGCCTAAGTATCTGCAGACCTTCATCTAATTGACTGCCACCATTTTCCCTGGAAAGACACTCGGAGGGCGGCCTCACTGCTCTAGCTGAGACCACATTGTCAGTGGCAGCCCTGGAAGGGCATGAGGAGGATCCTACCTGGTGTCAGATCTTGGTCCTGCAAACTCACTGGAGAACATGGGGACGAAGTGGAAGTGGCATGGACATTCTCGATGCAGACAAACTCAGCAACCATTTAATTAACATAACAACAAAGATTGTAAAATACTAAAATCATGATTCAGCAGGGCAAGTGGAATACTCTTTGTAATCGCAGCTACTCAGGAGGTTGCAGCAAGAGGATGGCCAGTCCAGCTTGGGCAGGAGAGTAATGCTGTCCTCAAACTAGAGCAGCCAGGGCAGGGCTAACTGCAGAGCATGCGCCTGGCCTTGCACAAGGCCTGGGCTCAGCACCAGCATCACCAGAGCACACACAGCGGGAAGCACACTTGCTCTGCTGTGGCACACATTGAAGTCCCACTAATAAATACAGACAAGGTGTTACTGTTTCTGATAAAACACCTGACTAATAGCTTATGTCCACTCTATATATCAGCTTATTAACTATGCTTTCCTTGGATGTTAAGTCATATGGATCAGGGAACTAAGTCACCAAAACAACTGTGGACTGAAGTGTACCTTCCAGTTCCTTTCTCTAATCGCTTCTGTACCTGTTTCAAAAAGATACTGGGGGGGCCAGCGAGATGGTTCAGTGGTCTAAAGCGCCTGCTCAGGAAAGCTCAGGCAACTGCAGGGACTGCGGTTCGATCCCCGGCACCACATGCTGCACCAGCCCCCACCACCAGGGCAGGCTGAGCCAGCCACAAAATAAATAAAATAAAGAAACAAACAAACACAATAAGCAAACAAATAAAAAAAAAAAAAAAAAAAAAAAAAAAAAGATACTGGGGGGAGGGTGTTGAGACAGGGTCTTACTGTGTAACTTAGGCTACTCTAGAATTCAGTACATAATCCAGAACAGTCTCCAACTCATGGCAATCCTCTCTCCTGCCTCAGTCTCCCTAGTGTTAGGGTAACAGGTATAAACCACATCTGGCAGGACAATGTACGACTCTCAACCTTAAATCCTTTCCACAAGCATAAAGCTTACATATTTGTTGGTAGCAGTAATACCCCAAGTAAAGCTCCAGGGACACAACCCAGCATTTCAAACCCCCACTGAGCACTGACACCTCAATTAGGAGGTAGGGTTCCAAAAAGTCACAAGCAAAAGAAGAACACCTCAATACACTCCACATTCAATATCTAACTCAAAGTGCTCACATGGTCTCATCTGAAATCTTTTTAAGTGAATTTCAAAAGTACCAAGAGGAGTACCTCCTACATCTTTGAAAATACAGTCGGCAGCACTGTAAAAATTTGTGTTGAGAAAAAACTGTTTCCCTTTTTTTTTTTTTGCAGAACCAGGGATTGAACTCAGGCCCTTGCGCTTACCAGGCAAGCACTTGTTCTACTGAGCTATCTCCCTGGCCCCTAAAAACTGTTTCCCTTTTGGCACCACATCAGAACATATTTATCTGTGTGCCTGCACATTACTGTGTGCTAGAAAAAGCTAGACAGTATTTTCTAAAAGTCTAATTTCCAATATAGTCAAACTGCTATTTTAACCTACAAACTGGGGCTGGGGCTGCACTTAGCTTGGCAGTCTAAGCACCTGCCTGGCAAGTGCAAGGACCCACAATTTGATCCCTGGTACTGCCTGCCAAGCTGGCCCTGGCACCCTGGATATGCTGTGTGGGGTACCGAACCCAGGTATGGTGGCATGCACCTGTAATCTCAGAGTCTGAACTGCGCAGCAAGACCCTATACCAAATAAATAAATAAATGATCAAAAAAAAATTTCAATTAACCTACAAACTGACACTCAACGTCTAAATATAAAAATATCAAAAGCAGGCTGAAAACAGGAGAATCACTACAAGTCTGATCTACATAGTGAGACCCTACACACACACACACACACATACACACACTCTCTCTCTCTCTCTCTCTCTCTCTCTCTCTCTCTCTCTTAAAAGCAAGCACTGCAGGAACATCTGGATAGTAAGGACAGTACCTGTCACCCTCTTTTCAAAGCACTCCAGTGGACTTGCCTACATTGTTAAAATTAAATCCTCAGTACGGGGCGGGTCAGATGGCTCAGTGGTCTAAAGCACCTGCTTAGGCAATCTTAAGCAACCACAGAGACCACGGTTCGATCCCCGCACCACATGCTGTGCCAGCCCCACCCCCAGGGTAGGCTGAGCCAGCAATAATATAAATAAATAAATAGGGTAGAATAAATGTTTGCCTGGCAAGTGCAAGGTCCTGAGTTCAATCCCCAGTACCGCAAATAAAATAAAACTTAATCAATGTATTCAAATATTATAAAAAAAAATCCTCAGTACATGCATGTTGTATGTTATGAGGCAGTGTTAAAAGAACAAGACTCGATGAAGGTAGCTTCACAGGTCTCACTGAAATTAGTCTCCCTCAAAATGAGCAATACAATTTGGTGTGGTTTAAATAATGGTTTTGTTGGATAGAATTATAGCTTTGATTTCTTTGTATAAACCGCATTGATTACCCCAAACAAAACCTGTGGACCATTTTTAGCACTGAGGCTATCTTTGGTTGATCTTACTCTATAGGTACGTTGGCCTAGCGGCTAGCAGCTAGCAGCAGCTTAATGGTCTTAGCACCTACAAAGGGTTTTTTGAGCCCACATTATCTTCTAAAGCTTTAAAGGGAACTATGGCCCTGTAGCCATGGCCGCTGTGCGTAGCCACCCTGCATCAGTTGTTGCTCTGCTGACAATAGGGCCAGGCAATGCAGTATGAGTTTAATATGCATAAAGAGAAGGCTGAATTCTACTTTTAATAAGCAGTTAAGTTTTAATTTGAAAAGGTTTAGTAGTAGATACCATAAGTAATATTTTGTATAATCACTATCAATAACTACCAAATAGGGGTCGGGGAGATAGCTCTGTGGCAAAAGTGCCTGCCTGGCAAGTGCAAGATTGTGAGTTCAAAGCCCGGTTTTGCA
>PVKN010034048.1:0-11907 GCA_004027915.1 Capromys pilorides
TGGGGGATTCCTGTGCTATGTCATCAAGTGGCCAGATGAGTGCCCCAGGTGCTGCCTTCAGCCTCTGCTTGTGTGGACCTGGTCCTCCACAGCCAAGATTTCCAGTAGTTTCCTGAAATCAATCTTGACTTCCTTGTTTCTCAAACTGTAGATCATAGGGTACAGCATGGGGGCCACATTAGTGTAGACCAGAGACACGATTTTGTTCTGCTGTATAGTGTAGCAGGACTTGGGACCACTGTAGACGAATAGCGCACAACCATAGTGCAGAAGGGACACGAGAATGTGGCTGGCACAGGTGGAGAAGGCTTTGATTCTGCCTTCTACAGAGTGCATCCTGAGCAGAGGAGTAATTATGAACTCATAGGAGAGCAGGATAAGCAATAAGGGAAGGAGCAAGAGGACCATTCAGACAAGGAAAACTGCAACCTTGTTGGCTCATGTGTCAGAGCAGGTCAGGTGGAGTAAGGCAAGGATGTCACAGAAGAAATGATTGATTTCATGGGAGCCACAAAATGTCATGAGGAATATCAAGACCATGAGGGGGAGAGAGAGAGAGAGAGCGAAGCCATTGAAGCATGCCAGGGCCAGCAGCTTTAGGCACAGGATCCTGGTGACAGTGAGTGTGTAGCACAAGGGCTTGCAAATGGCCACGAAGCGGTCATAGGCAAGTAGCAGGAAACACTCTGTTCCTCTCAAGGTGACAAAGAGATTCATTTGTAGGGTACAGTACAGGAAAGACATCTACTGGCTGCTAGACAGGAAATTGGTACCAAGTTGGGGACAATGACCAGTGCATAGCAAATTTCAATGATGGACAGATTCAGGAGGAAAAAATACATGGGGGTCTAGAAACAGCTGACAACGAGGGTGATGAGCACAATGGTCATGAGCCTTACCAGGGTGACAAGATGCAAGATTAGAAGCAGTCCATAAAAGAGAATTTTTCAATTCAGCCAGGTCCCCAAATCCTAGGATAATAAACTCAGAGCGTATGATATGATTTTCCCACTACTGGCCCATCCTTTATTCTCCTGTGTAGGATTCCTAGGCTGGAAAGTAGAGTTCCCTAGCAATTCTGAAAGCTGCGGGAAATGCTGGATCCCTGTCCAGGGATGAGAGTGAGGCCAGCTCTTTCTGGCTTAGCCTGGCCTCAGGTCTGTCAGCTTCTGGAAATCTGCCCTCTCCTCATGGAGAATGAAGGGCTGCTCAAGGGAGCCACTTTAGTTCTGCTACTCAGTTATCACACAGAGGATCGAATAGCAGCTACTCCAGAATATGAATGTGATTTTCACAGGAATACAGATAATGTTCAGTCAGAGCTATTCTCCATATGAAAGAGCTCTCTGGGATGGGGGTGGATGTCCAAGCTTGCTGCATTAGGGGCAGGTGGGTTTCCATAAGACCAGGCTTGCACTGCTCTGACTCAGCTGTAGGGAGTCTGTGCAGGGAGGAAGGTCCAAGAAGTTCATCTTAAGCTCTTTGGACTGGGTAAATTAGCTGGATTATCTTTTGCTCGCTAGGTACCACCTGGAGGGGCCCTTGGATTCCTGCAGTCCACTGGAAGTGAACTGGTCACCAGAGAGCACATGCACAGAACCCTGAGGAGCTGCTGCCTGCCTTTCTGGTGACTGCCTTCCCCAGTCGCATGCAGCAGCAGGTTAGGAGTCACTTCCTTCCAGACTCCTCCTCTGGATCCCACTTTTGGGTCAGTCCTTGACCAAACTTTTTGCACTTCTTTTCAAAGGAGATGGCCAGAAAGCCTAGCTCACTGGGTGTCCCCATTATGCACCTGCCCATCATCCTTGGAAATCACCCCAAGGCCCTGCCAAAGTCCTCTGTCGTGGTGGAGCCTGTTCCTGCTCAGGCTTCCCTCTCTCACGAAGCCTCTCCTAAGGTCATGGAGGCCCAGAGCACTGCAGGGGTCAGGCTGGCCTGTCTGATCCTTGGCAGGGGCACCTCCAGCTGTACCTCAGCCTCTCCTGCAGCCATGGGCACCCACACTCTCCACATACTCAGCCTTCCAGAGCCACTCTCCAGCACACACCACTCTGTGTACCAGCAGGCTTCCCGGGTCCCATTTGTCTTCCCTGGTCTGGCCTCTTTGGTTTCAGCATTGCCACACTCAGTCCCTTCCGATCTTCTCTGCTGTTAGCACTGCAGAGATCTGGGATGAATTGGGGCCCTAAACCTTAGAAATACCAAAGGCACAGAGGAAGGACAGGTCTCTCTTGCTCCATGCTCTTAAGCAGGAATACTTGAAAAGCGAGGTGCAAGTTTCTGTTCCTTCACATCTTCCCCTCATGCTGCAGACAGAAGAATTCTCAGCTATGTGGGGTGCTTCCCCCCCACAAGGTTCCCATGCATGAATAAGCTCCTGCACTGCTTTACCAAATTTATATATATTCACACACTCACAGACTCACACAAACACTCAGGCACGCATTACTGACACACTCCTACTATCCCCCCACACTCATTGCCATACTCCCACACATTTCTGAACATGCACTGCACCACACTCACACAACAAAATAGGAAATGGGATCATGGTATGCACACCTAGTGTGGTTTGAACTGGGCTCAGTGACTCCTTAATCCCAGCTACTTTGGAGGTTGAAGCAGGAAGATTGCAACTTCAAAGCTGGCCTAGATTAGAGTGTGAGCTGTGTCTCAAGGTAAAAATAAAGTAGCATATGGGCTCAGCTATAGCTCCGTGGTAGAGCCTGTCTCACCAAAAGCAAGTAAGAAGCCCCCAAGGTGAACAGCCATGAACTCCTGGTCCTTATAGTAATGTCACTTGCAAATATGCCTGGGAGAGATTTCCCTGGGCATAGCATTCCTTCCCTCATTCTAGCTAACTGCTGCCCTGCACAGTGTATACACACTACACATCAACTACAGTCCATTAATTTAAAATGTTAGTGGTGCACACAGTAATTAGATCGAAGCCAAACCATGGGTTAGCAAGGTGCATTCTAACTTAGTCCATCTCTCCCTACTTGGGTCTTGGGGTGTTTGCCTTGTATCTACTCCCTGGGCTCTCTGGACCAAGGCAGAGTTCTGGGTGGAGCCAGATGAGTAGCCACATGTGTCCTTGCGGCTTCTCTCTCTGTACCCTAGAGAGGAAGGCTGGGGTTACCTGGAAGTGCCAGGCTGGTGCCAGAGTGGACACCTGGGGAAAGCCACTTTGCAGATCCTTTGGGTGTGTTGGGGACTTTGGGAATTGAGGAGTCCCCCCCCCATGCTCAGAAGAGCAGAAGGTGGATGGAGCAGCCCCAACTGGAGCTGCCTGAAAGCTTTCCAGAGCATAACAGGTGGCTTGTAGCCTGCCTAGCCCACAAACAGCAGCTCTAGGAAGTCCTGCTGACAGTACTCAAGAAGGTGGTGTCCTTAAGAAGGGCTGTCATATTCTAAACATGTGTTAAGTAGAGGTGAAGGTAAGACTCGGCATGTCTTAGGAGAGGTAGAGAGGAGACCGAGCCCAGAGCCACACACCAAGGGACTGCCGTCCCCGGGTCACAGAGCTGTGCCTAGACTCAAAATCCAGTGGCTGTTGCAAGCCCTTGTTCTGAAGCAGGTCTTTACTGAGCTTTTGAAGTCAAAGTCACTAACTCTGCCAGGGCCCACATGCAGGGGTGACTCTGTGAATGGGGCTTGGGCTGAGCGCAGAGACGGGACATGAGCAAATGGGGCTCAGTTTGCAGGCAGCGATGTGGCTGAGCTCTGGAGCATTAAAAGTGGGGAATGGACATGACCCTGCTGGCCATAGAGGGCCTCTCCAGCCTGCGGAGGGGCTGTGAGGTCAGGAAGAGGAGGGCAAGGCAGGTAACTTAGAGTTTCCACTTCTTTGCTATTTTTTTTTTTTTCTTTTTTTTCTTTTTTTTTTTTTTTTTTTTTTTTTTTTTTTTTTTTTTTTTTTTTGATCTTTTTAGGGAAGGGTCTACAGGGTGTTGAGGGTCTCTGTATTAGATGGAACTCACAGTGAACCACCTGTTCACAGCCTCCCAATAGCTGGGATTGCATGTGTGCATCATCATGCCTAATCTAGGGCCTCCAATTTTAATGTGCAGGCACAATCACTGTGTGGCCTGAGTGAGGCAGGAAGGAAGAGTTATGCAGCCATGATAATGAGTAATCTCCCAATGCCTTGCCACATGTTGGTCACTGTACTCCATGGAGCACCGGCTAGGTGCTGTGCTGGGTTCTAGGAGCGGGCAACAGCATCAACAGCAGCAGGACAGAGAAAGCCTTATTCTCAGCCCGTTTTCCCACTGTGAGTCAGGAAACTATGGTCCCACAGACTGTGCAGAACCTCCAGCCAAGGAGCAGAGAGCTGAATGCAGAGAGTGAGCTGGAGTTTCAGTGTGATTCAGCCTCCCCTCGCAAGGTCAGAAGTGTTACTTGGGGCTTTTCTCTAATGTCCTGAGCTTGACCCTGCTAGGGGAATTTTGAAGTTTACTGTCTTCCCACGCATGTTGACTACAGGAGAAGGTGGAGACCGGGGACAGCCTGAATGTTGGACTTTTATTTTAGAGTATCCCACAGATCCATTTCATGTCCCACGTGATAGCTGGCAAGGATGGCTAGATACAGTTTGGGGTGAGGAAACAGAAAACATATTCAAACTTTCAAAGTGGAGTCTGGCCTGAAGAGGCATCTCCCCCCTGGGGGCATGTCCTTGAAGGTGCTCCTCCCTCCCAGCTCCTCCCCTCTCGCTGCTTCCTGGCTCTGATCAAGTAAGCAGCTCACCTCGCCCAGGCCTTTCCACCAGGCCTTTCTCCCCAGAACCTGCCCACCTTGCTTGCACTCAGCCCTTTGCAGCTGTGAGGCAAGAGCAAGCTCTTCTCCTGTATACTGTGGGTGTGAAGCACTGTGACCTGGGCACGAGGGAAGTGAGTGAAAGGTGTGAGTATTGCTCAAGTGTGACATGCATGTGCCCGAGAGAACTCCTTCTTTCCCAGGAGTCCCATGGAAGGGCATGCCCCATGGAGATGCACTGAAATATGGGGTTGGCCCACACTTCTCAATCAAGCACATATTTGTCCGATGACCTGACGGCAGGGGCATGGTCTGCTTGACGTTGCACTTCTACCCAGCCAGATGGAAAACAGCAAGGATGGAATGTGAGCCTGCACTACAAGCTCACCGAGCTCCTCTGTGTCCACGTCTCAGCTGTGGTGGGGGGGCAGAATTAGCGCAAGAACAAAGTGTGTTGCTCCTGCAGCCAGCTGTGTATGCCAACCAGCCTCTAACAGTGTGGAATCTGTGTTCGAGTTCACATCCTCGTTACCACCGTGGTCTCACTCAGTAGACTCAGAATTTCAACTGGTAGAGAGGAGGTATACACCTTATTGTCCCCTCAGCCACCTCCACTTTCTCCACTTGATGGCTAATATTACTAATTTGGAGATAATGTGAAGGCCTGATATTCTAGAATGTAGTCCTAACTGGGGATCTCAGAATTTCTTTGGTTTCTTAGCTGATACTTCTGCTTCCCAGAGTAAAGCCCCTCTTCCCCTTCCCTTCCCACACACTGAAACCCTGTGCAGAGGGTGATGAAGAAACCGCAGAAGGCCCATGGCCTGGATGAGAAGTTGTGCTCAGCAGTATGCTTCACTTATATTGGCTTGAAATCCAATGAACGGAGCTGGGGAGATAGCTCATATAATAAGTGCCTGCTGCGCAAGCAAAAGGGCCTGAGTTTAATCCCCACTTCTGCAAAAAAAAAAAAAAAAAAAAAAGAGGGGAAGTCAAATGATGAAGGCATCTGGCTTATCATTTACACCCTATGCGCTTACTCACTTCAGGCCCTTCCCTTCTTGACAGGGTGATCCTCAGACTGACAGGTCTTTGCATATGTCCTCTTGTGTTTGTCACAACTGCAAAAAGTTCTATAGTTGGCCTGGCTTGTAGTTGGGCAAGCGTTGGCATTCTGGATACACCAGGAGCTGTCTTGCTTCCTTGCCCCAGGTCCTAAGATTCACAGTCCTCATGGTGATCTCTGATCCAGTTGCTCCAGGTTTTGGGGTTCCAAGGCATCTCCTCAACAACAGGTATCTGTATACTGCTCTGGTTTGGGTTTCGTGATGTGATTCTCTTTCTCTGTCTCTGTCTCAGTCTCTGTCTCTGTCTCTTTTTCTCTCTGTCTCTCTGTCTCTCTGTCTCTCTGTCTGTCTCTCTGTTTCTCTCTCTCTCTCTCTTTCTCTCTCTCTCTCTCTCTCTCTCTCTCTCTCTCTCTCTCTCTCTCTCTCTCTGTCTCTCTCTCTCTCTCTCTTTCTCTTCCCCTATATCTCCAGATGTCATCTTTCCACAAAGCACATGCCCCTGCTGCACTAGGACATCTTCAATTGATTGCAAGAGCCGAGATCCTTTTTCCAAACAAGGTCCTTGTGGCAGATTCTAGGGTTAGAACATGGGGAGAAATTCCAATGCATCAAGCCAGGAAGGGAGTGACTGGCCTTGACATTCTTACAAAGAGTCCACAGTAAGTCGTCTTTGAAACAACGTCTCTACTGACTGGGTCCTAGGATATTTAAATTTATCCAAATCTCTTAGCTGGCAAAGTGAAACCATGGACAGTCTAACCATTTTCTGTTTCCTGTCCTCCCTCCTGAAAGACTATACTGTTTGCATACTGTTTGATGGAGCCCCCTTCACTGCCTATAGTGGTAGACACAGATCTCCTGGGAGGCTTAAAGCAGGATGAAACAACTAAGATTCTTTTGGTTTTTCAGATACGATCTCACTATGCAGTGCAGCCTGGCCTTGAAATGAGTACTTAGATCAGGCTGGCCTTGGCATCGTGGTGTTCTTTCTACCTCTGCTTCCTGAGTGCTGGGATGACACTGAGGAGTCTATTGGTCAACTGTAACAGATTCCAATTCCTCCACCTAGCTCAGGAAACCATGGGAACTTCATATAGAAGCAGTAGGCTCTAGGCCATGCAGGTAGGGAAGTGTTCAGTATTTTCCTCAATGCGTGGTTGTGCTGAAGGATTTGTTATACATATAACAGCTACGTGATACATGGTTTTCCATGCAGTCCAGTAGAGAAGAAGGGTGGATTTTCTTTTTCTTTTAATACATTGGGTACATTATTAAATGTGTTAGGTCTCACTGTACAGCTGACTCATAGCGATCTTCCTGCTTTCAACCTCCCTGGTGCTTGCATTACAGATGTGCACCACCACAGCAGGTCTTGGTCATAGGCAAACTGTGCCCTGGAGGCAGGGTTGGTGTAACCTAAAGGACTGAGGATAGAACCCTGGTCCCTCCTCTTGCCAAAGCAGTGCTTAGCCCACTGAGCTATCTCTCAAGCCCTTGAAAAGATTGAAATTTCTACAGGTGCAAAAGGAACTATTTTTCAGCCCTGAGCAGGGTGAATCCTGAGAAAGGAAGCCATGAGTAGTTCACAGGAGATCAGGAGCAGGGTGCTGGATGTAAGAGCAACCAGAACGTGAAATGGGAACATGGCAATTTCCAACGCCCCATATCCATTCCTAGCATGGGAGACTGGTCTGAGAAGAACTGGTTTCTCAGGTAAGGCATGTAGACCCTGGGGAGTATGCAGCAATAGTTTGGGTGAGCATGATGGCCAAGGCAAGGAGGCAGGAGGTGGGCACAAGTCCTTCTTGAGTTGAGTGGTCCATGAAGTCAAGGAAGCACACTGGCCCGCAGATGGCCACACACAGTCACAAAGCAAGGCATGGTTCCTGAGCACAGCCACCTAGTAGAGTGTCAGAAAGACAGCTAGGTATGGAAAGAGCCTTTGGAGATTAACTCGTTTGGCAGGTTTCTGTTTGTGCCAGTAGGTATCACTGCTAAGGATCATTAACAATAAATTGTAACAAACTCTATAAATGCTCAAAAAGTCCATCACATTCTTTAGGAAGGATCAGCTGAACAGGAAATGATTGGGCCAAAGTATCAGACTCCACTCACAGAGAAACCCAAGAGACGATGGGGTGCAATCACCATTGGAGTCCCAAGGAGACTGCTTCTAGACTGGCTCTTTCTCAAACCTGCATTTCCATTCTAATATTTAAGCTGTGTTTAAATTGGCTCCACATTCTCATAACTGTGCTGGCCCTGCTCTAGAAGCTGCCCAGCTTCGAGTGATCAGAGAGATACTACTAACAAATGTATGCTAGACTCCTTCTACTGAGATCCACAAAATCAAACTCATCAGAACACTTTACAGCTGTTAAAACCCAACAGATATTCTGAGGCACATTAGAGAAGCTCTCTGTAGGGGTCTCTGACTATAGTCCCCCTTTCCATCTGCCCTTCACAGCTGGAAGTAGTTAAATTGAAAAACTATACCTGACCTCCCATAACTGTACGTGGAGATAGCTCTACAGAGGCAAAATATGCTATGGGCATCTAAGTTGCTCACTCACTTCAGGCAGTGCGACAGGGCTGGGCCTTCAGCACAGACGACACAAACAGCAGAAAACACTTTAACCAAGGTCAGGCTTTACAAAAAACAACTCAATCTATTACAAATGAGTTAAACCCACAGAGGGTGCTTCTCCATGCAGACAAGTTGGCATCATTGCCTCCTTTTGTCACATACAGATCAAGGGCTGTCCAGCTCCAGCCAAGACTGAAATTCAGGCTGCCATATGGGCCTTGGAAGATTGTTTGTCCAATCTCATCAACTATCTCTGAAACAGCGATTATGTCTACTATGTGATGCGACAGATGAAAACTGCCACTACATACATCTGCCACAAAGATCCTTTCAGTTTCTTTTGTGCTCACCAAAACATGATCCCTTCCAGCTATGTCCACTGACTGATCAGCATTTATATTCGCAGGCTCAGTAGACTCACTCTTTCACTAAAGACAGCGCTGTTCTCGACAGAAGGATCTCAAGACCCAGCACAGTGCAGCCAACACTGCCTGTACGCCTGCCTGTGCTGTCCCTCTACTCTGAGGGTCCAAGCACGGATAGGCTGGACTGGTCCCTTCAGAGTTGGGATGGCCACCTCCCACAGAGGCTGGAACACTTGCAGTCCCACTTGGCCCTCTGGAATGTCATCATGGCTGAGTGCTCCTAAAGCCTTCCTCCCAGTAAAAGCTAAATAAGCACCATCCTCTGCTGGCAATACTTTCTCAGCTACTCTTGCCCCCCAACCCCCATCCCAGAGTCTGCGACATTAACTCTGTAGTTTAATGAGGCATAGACTGTAGCCTATCCTGCATTCTTTTTAAAACCCGCTTTGCCTCCTCCTCTCTGGCTGTGCACACAGTGCACTATGATATGTGCTTACCTAGAGCAGGAGTATTCTATCCCTTACAAAGCAAGGATGGTAAAGAAGCTCTCCCTCTGAATGATGATCAGGACAGGAATTTAAGACCTACCTCACAAATGACAGACTGAAGACCTGGGGCAAGCCAGGGCCCACTGTGGAAGAGGAGGTGAATGCTGCAGAGCTGGAGGGATGAACCTATAGGCCTCATGAGCTTATACTCTTTGGAGACAACTCCCGTTGGCCTGGAAAGCAAAAGCTGGGCTAGAGTCTCGTCAGACTCTGCTAGAGCTATAGCTGAGGGCTGTGAGTAGGAGAGAAAGGGCCTCCTGTCACCAGAATCTTTTCTGGCAGGGCTTGCTCCAGCCTGGGCCATGTGCCTGAGCCCCCTGTAGGGGTCAACTCAGAGGCACTAGGGACTCTAACTGGATCACTATACACAAAGTACCTGGGTTCACAACCTGGTGCATTGCTTAGGGCACTGCAAGGAAAAGATGACAGGACCAGGTCCCATGGAATCATGACTCATGTAATCACAGGAGCACAAGTGAACTGTGGAAGATGTGAATGGAATGAGATCCATTTTTATTACTCCAGTCATGTAACCCTTATTGAATAATCTTGATGTGTAACCAATAATCACATCCTGTTTGGTAATCCGAGAAATGAAATGTTCTCTCTCACCTTTGTACCCCATTCTTAGGCATCATATAAAATTCCTTGCCCACAAGCGCTAGGCACCTAATTTTGGTTTGGTAAATGACCCTGCACAGCATCGCTGGAGAAAAATAAAGCTACTGGTTGCTTATGAGTCTTGCGTGATATATCAGAGTGTCTGCTTGCCGCAGGAATATCCAGTGGTGCCCACAGCCTCTCGTGGGCATAGATGGGACATGCTGGAGTGGCTAGTTTGATAGAGCCTGACACTCGATTAGTCCAATGTTCTGTGTGCGCATAACAGGGAGGCCCACTCTGGGTGGGGAGGCATGAACCAATAGGCTTGTAGCCTGGGTGGGGCAAATGAGAGCTGTAGGAAAGCTGCTGCTTCCAACCTGCCCTGCCTGCCATGGACTGTTTCTCCCCTGGATGCCTCTCTGCCCTGCCACCCTGCTTTGGCATCAGCCAAGGGTGCACTGAAACTTCTATAGTGTGTGAGTTAAAATAAACTTGTCTTCCTTCAACTCGTGGGTGTTGGTATTGTTTGTCAACATGAGAAAGGTGAGTAAGAGTAGAAAGACATAAGTACATCAGCCTCTATTTGCAGTGGACCTCTTCATAGATGGAGAAAATCTGATGTAATTCATGAAAGTGCTACGAAATTCTAAGCTCTGCAATTTTTCTGCAGTCAGATGTGTTAAAAAGAGCCAGCTCCTCTCCTCAAACATCTTTTGTCCAAACTTCTCTTAACTGATCTGAAAGAAGCCCAGCAAACCAGAACAATCTCTAGTACGATATTTTCCCACCGGTTGAATCAGAAGCAATTGTAAAGGATGTGGACAAATGATAACTGGGGATATATTGTTTTATTTCTTCTTTTCTTTCTTTGAGTCAGAGTCTCATGATGTAGTGCACATGGACTTAAGACTCACTATGTAGCCCAAGCTGTGCATGAGCTCACAGTGATCCTCATGTCTCACACTGTGGGCTCAGACCATGGCCAGGTGGCAATGCACCTATCTGGGACACTTCTTCTCAATAACAACATTTTCTATAGTGGAATAGATTAAAAATTTCACATAGAGAGAGTGACACTAGACAGCGGTGTCAGCCTCAGCAGTGTACGTCCACACTCCTTCCATCCTACATTGGGGCAGGACTAGGGTATCACCCAGAGGAGTGTAAATCCATGCTCCATCCTTGCTGCACTGTCCAGAGTAAGGCAGTGATAGAGCTACCTATAAAAATCTGAAAGTGTCACTCAGACAACAAAATAAAAGAGAAGGACAGGATAAAGTTGATATTCAAAAAGACAGCTATGCTAAACTCAATTACCTATGATACAGAGTAATAGTATCACAAAGCTTCTCTGCTGGAGGGTTTACAATGTAAGTTAACAAACCAAAAATTGGAGAAAAAGAAGGGCTACAAGGATAGCCAACATTTTGGCCCTATTCCTTCAAGGTCAATGAGGACTCAGGACATAAGAGAACCTGTGCTATAGCATCCTATAACTCAGTAGTGTCTCAAATTTTCTGTTTAAGGAGATAATGAGACCTCAGAGGAAAGGGAAAAATGAAGTATAGTGTGTCTAAGGAGAGACACTAGAAAAAAAAATTCTCTCAAGCTTTCGCAGAGAGCAAACTCATCAAGCAATGGCTGTGACTCGTCCCGATGGCTGATACTGGCAACAGTTCTAGAAAGCACTGTGCATGGTTCCAAATCTAATCCTGAGGGAATTTGATCCTGGAACATACAAAAGAGAAATGTTTCGTTATACAGGTCTGGCCTTAATGTGCCCTTGATCACCCAGCAGATAAGCTTAATTCCAGGGCTTAAAACACAGATCTACATTAGTATGATAAGCTGTAAGAGGCTTAAAGCAACAGCCTCCAACATTGCCAGTTTCACCAGTCACCCACTGCAATTATGGAACATTGGACTATGTATACAAGTACTACCTCTTAGTTCTAAAAGAAGAAATTTTCTTTTGT
>PVKN010034049.1:0-11905 GCA_004027915.1 Capromys pilorides
GGAGTCAAATATTTTGAATCAGGATAATAGGAACAACTCCTTCTGAGCATGTGGGGTAAAGACTGCAACTCACACATTACAAGTTCAGGGGTGCAAAAGGATAAATTCTTTTGAAAGGCTTTGCTTTCAAAAAAGAACTCAGGTATGCAGTGGTGCTAGTTTTTCAAGCCATGCATCCATCCAGATTTCAAGAGGATGGTCTGGGAGGCCAGTGGACTGTGTCCTTGAGGGGTAATATATGAAGCTGTGTAAGGCAGACCAAAGGTGCAGTAGATACCCAAGGAAATTAAAAATGCCAGGATTGTGAAATATCCTGAGAAAAGACAGAGGCTGGAGGCCATGTAGGCCATAACTCGCAAGACCCTAGGGGTGGAGCTGGCCGAGTCCTTTGGAACTCCCATGTCACCAAAACCGTCCCTGCACACTGGGCATGGAGCTATAGGATTTAATATCTGTCCTGCTGGTTTTGGTCTTACTTTGACCCAGTTCCTTCCTATTGTTTTATCCTTCCTTTTAGGAAAGAGAATGATTACTCTGTGCCATTGTATGTTGGAATTATTTAACTTTCTTCTTTTACATTTATAGCCACTCGCAGCTAAGAAGTTGCTGTGAGGCTCAGAGAAGACTTGGGTCTTGGCCATTTCAGCCAACCTTTAACTATTAAGACTTTATGATCCCTAGAAGTAGATTCAACACATTTTGCATAATTAAATGAAAATGAGGTTTTTGAGTGATGGGGGGAAGAATGTTATGGTTTAAATCAAAAATATTCCCCCAAAGCCTCATGCTCTGAGTTGGGGCCTGGTTGAGAGGAGGGCACGTGACCCAGAAGGGTGTGTTCTTTGCTCTCTCTGCTTGCTGGTGGCCATGGGGTGAGATGCTTTCCCCCACTGTGCTCTTCCACTACACTTGTTTTGCTTTGGAGCAAACCAGCCATGGACTGAACCCACAGGAACCACAAGCCAAATAGACCTCCCTTTCCTTAAATTGTGTGCATCCAGTATTCTGCCCCAGTGATGGGGAAGTGACAGATGCAAGCTTGTTCCCTGGAGGTTTGTCTATTTTCACCACAGGCAAGTTTCAGTATGCCTCAGTGAGAGGCTCAGAAAGCTTTAGCATATGCAACCAAAGTAGCACTCGAAAGGGTGCAAGCGCTTGAGGGGAGAGGTGCACGATGACCTAGGGCAAGGGGGTTTATATGCCCTTGCGGTGGAAATCCACAGAATTTTCAAATCCATAGCATTAGAAGAAAAGCAAGGTCCAATTTACAGGTGAAGTTCAAGGCAAATTTCATAGGCTTATTGCATCTTTTTTAAGACTCAGGTATTTTTGGAGTGAGTTGCCTGGAAAGAAAAGAAAGCCATTATAAATTGCCTAACTTTAATTGTGCCCTGAAGCTATAATTTTTTCAAAAGTACAATTTTTAAATTATAATTTTTCTTGTTTCCTTTCTATCTGCCATGATTTATTTATCATATCCTCAAACTGGATTTGGATTTCCGGAGCAACAAGACAGGGAAATAATGGAAAGGGAATGATGGAAATGGAAATTCAAAGTACTTCTGTGAAGCCTGGTTGGGATAGATGTGCAGAGGTCTTGCAGTAGGAAGGGCATGGCAGAGAAGGACAGGTGAGAATGAGTGTGGATGTAGGGCAAGGTGAGGAGAGTGAACGTGAGCACGGAGAGGCTGAGCATGCGGTAATCGGCATCCTGCTTTGTTGCTATGGTGATCCCTGTCTTCCCCCCTCCCATATTTTCCACGTTCAATGAACAAGTATAGAACATGTATAAAGCACTGCACCAGATGACATGAATTAGATAGAACAGTGTGCCTATTTTGGGATTTACCCTATTACAGAGACTTAGAATATCATCTAGGCATATATTCCCTAAGCAGTGTATGAAGAGTCACTGATGTCCCTGACAGCTATAAAACACTTCCTGACATTTTGTTTCTACAGTCAAAGCAGCTGGGAAGTGCTCTGTCATCTGTCACCTTTGGGTAATCACGGTGCGCCTCAGCACAGCAAGGTGCTGTGACACCTGCAGTGCAGGAACTGTGCATGCCCACAGAACTCTAATTTTTCACAATAACCCATCACATGCTAAATGAGAGAGATTCTTTGAGCAGATTTATAAAGGGTGATCTACAATCTGGCAAACCCAACACCTGGTCTTGCACAGGGATAGCTCACATTGGCTGCTTTTTGTCAAGGTATGGGCCTTGTACATGTCATATACACAAATAAAACTCTGAGTCCAGCTCAGATCAGGAGAAGCCCAGAAAGGGGTCGTCTCAGGGCACTGACAAGTTAGGTGAAGCAGTGACAGTTTCTGAGGATAGGATTACGCAAAGTGCCAGGCCTGTTCTGTCCCTTCCAGGAATAAGTAGACTGTCGGCTTTCGCAGCCACCTTGAGTATGAAGCTGTTGGTTTTCCAAGGTCATTACAGAGCTAGGGTGGGGTAGAGTTAGGGAATATTAAAATGATGTGCAAGTTGATGTTTTTTTCTGAGGCTCTCTGCCATTTTTCTTGATAAACACTCATGTTATTGCAAGGCTTTAATTTCCGGAGTTTTGTTTAAAAAAAGGTTGATTTTTGTACACTTTGTCAGTATTCTTAATGCTTTTACAGATGCGGAAATATTTTGTGTTTCTTACCCTACCATTTTTTCTATGCATTTTTATCCCCCTTGATGGTAATTTTCTTACTCCCCAGGCTAGACATACCATGCCCTCTGTCTCACTTTTAAAATTCCCATTCCTATAGCAAATGTTTCATCCTTCTGTAGCCTTTGTCAAGTGCCTGGGCCTTGAGTATACATACTTCAGCTTATTTTATTAAGGAATCTTTACATTATAAGAAACAGAGATAGCCAAAAAGAAATTGTTACAAATAGCTGAGGGAGTCCATGGAAATACAGGGCAGAGCCAGAGCTTGAGTCAACTCTGAAAATCATAAGCAGAAATCCCATGGCCAAAGTCATACTCTCCGTATCTCATGGACTTCATCACATCATCTTTTCTTCAGTCATCTTGTATTTTAATCCCTGTCTTAAGTACTTCTCTTGTTGTTGGCACAAAATGCCTGACTTGCAGACCTTAAGGAAGGGCAGGGGTTTCTGGCCCTTGTTTTCAGTTCCTAGTTGTCCAGCTGCAAGGTAGAAAGGCATGGCAGAGGGCCACAGCAGAGGGCAGCTGATCACAGCAGAGTGGGCAGGAAGTGGAGACCAAAGGAGAGACAGGGAAGGGAGATGCTATACACTCAATACACCCCCGCCCTTTCAGTGGGCCCCTCTTCTTAACAGTGGGTCAACTATAATGCCTCTATGCTTGAAGCACCTTACAAAAGGCCCATCTGTGGCCCGTAAGGCTCTTGGGGGACATCTTGATATAAACCATAGCAATCTCTAATTTCTAATCATCATCTCACATCTCCTTTGACATATATATTTTTTTCTTGTTCTTTTCCTTCTCTTAAAGATCTGCTTCTTCTAGGTTGATATGTACAAAGTTACCACAGTCTAAGCTTCACATATTCTCATTTCTCTTTCTCTCTCTGTCCCTGTCTGTCTCTGTCTCTGTGTGTGTATGTCTATCTCTGTGTCTCTGTCTCTGTCTCTCTGTCACTATCTGCCTCCCATCTCTGTTTCTGTCTCTGTCTGTGTTTGTGTCTCTGTCTCTCTGTCTCTCTCTCTCTGTCCCTATCTGTCTCTGTTTGTCTCTCTCTGTCTCTGTCTCTCTGTCTCTCTCTCTCTGAAACTAACTAGAGTTTCTGAGTCCCTCTTTGAAATTATGACAAGAGTGAATCTGTTTGACAAACTTAACTCAAAGGTGAGCAGGTGGGCTGAATAGCTGTGTTCAGAGGGCAGGTCACACTGATCACTTGCTAAATCACAAAACCATACAGTTAAATCAGTGACACTCACTCTACAGAAGGGGGTGGGGAATGAGCAAAGGGTTGTAGGTGATGGGGAGTTCAACTGGATAGGCAAATCTGTTACACTACCTGGACTGCATAGTGGAATATCACAGACTGGGTGACTTAAACAGAAATTTAACTCTCACAGTGCTAGAATCTTAAAGTTCGAAGTCAACATGTGGGATAGGGTTGGTTTCTGATGACATTTGTCTTCATGATTTTCAAATATTTCCTTCACTGTGGCCTCCTGTGGCCTTTCCTCTGTGTTCATTTACAGAAAGAACTTTGATGTCTCTTCCTCTTATGAGAACACCAGTCTTATCAGATGAGGGCAAGAGCCTTATCACTCCATTTAACTAGGGAGTAAGCAGGGCTTCATGCACTCCATCACTGAGCTGCCTCCTTAGCACCCTTAATTTCCTCTTCTAGCCTTATCTCTAAGTGCAGTCACATTACGTCTACAACATATGAATGTGAGAGAAAGGAGCAGACATAATTCAGTCCATAAGATCATCTCAAAAATTACCTACTATATAAAAATGATGTCTGAGTTTCATTTCTGAGCAGGATGCATACTTTCTAAACTTATTGCCATCACTAATGTTCTGAAACTGTTAAAGACTTGTTAAAGAATAATTCATGAGTTGGCTTTTCCTCTTCATCCCAGATATTCACATGCGCACAGAGTGCATGCTGTCAGGTACAGTCAATTTTCAATTATGCCCACCAACGAAGCTGTAGGAAGATGTGCACATTACCTAGGAATCGGAGGAACTAGGGCAACTGTTCCATGCTAGCAAACAAGTGTCCTGTAAAGAGAAATACTGCAATCAGACGAGTTATGGGATAGATAGATAGATAGATAGATAGATAGATAGATAGATAGATAGATAGATAGATAGATAGATAGACTATTTTTTTTTTTTGCTTGAGTAAGGATATGCTCTGCCAGGGTCACACTTGCATCACTGTCATATTTTACTCAGTGAGACAGGGGGCTACAAGGCAACACAGGGTAGAACTGGTCCTCAAAGCAAGAGAAGTGAGAGGCTGGATGAGAAGCTAAGGGGCCTCTTATGTGACACAGAAGTCTAATTAAGTACAATATATTTGTCATATCACTTAGAGAATGAAAACTGAGTTTAATGAGGACTGACAAAATTCAGCTCAAAAGGCTCAGAACAAGCCATTAGGAGGGAAAGCCCGGATGTGTGAGGTGGGTCACAGGGGCAGGATATGGAAGGTATATCTCCCTCCGCAGCTCTTCCTTTCCTACTCTCAACCAAAATTCTCCTCCAAACAAATGCTACTCCGTGGTTAAAAGTCATTCCCTCCAAGCCAAAGACGTGTTACTTAAATACCATTTGAGTGACATTATGAAAATCAAAATCCTAATATGATCTCTGGATATTATTAATATTTGTCTTCTCCCAGAAAAATACTTCAGAGCATTTTTTGGTCCTCCAAGAGTTAGTCATACAGAAATATCATTAAACGTTAAGTCATTCAAAGATACCTTGCAGGATGTTGCCCTAACTCTGCGCTGCCCACCCAGCTGCCAATAAAAATGAAGGAAATTAACCCAGTCGGAGCATCCACATGCAGTGCTACATTCACTATCTCTTCCATCCAAAAACCCTCGTGGCACAGTCTGAGATTAAATCTGGGGCCACCCTACCCCTGAGCAAAATTCCCAATCCCTTTTTATTTTAAGATAGAATCTTCCTCAGCTGGGCAGGCTGGCCTTGAGCTTACAATCCTTCTGCCTCAATCTCCCACGCTGCCGGGATTTCAGGCATGGGCCCCATGCCCAGATGTTCACTTAACCTCATATAAACTAAGAGCTGACTGTCCCAGTCACTTTCTCATCACTGGAATAAACACTCAGGGCCTACAATTTAAAGAAGAAATTGAATCTGGCTCCCAGTGTCAGTGCACGATGGGCTGGCTTCAGGGAAGGAACTGGCCGGCAGAGGGGATGGTGGAGGAAAGGCTCTTAGTGCACAGCCCAGGAGACAGAGAGCCAGGGAAGCCAGCAAGGATGCGCCCTTCCAGGCCTCAGCCTGGTGACTCACCTGCAGCAAGACTGCATCTCCCCACAGAAAGTCAGCCACCAGACCCCATGATCTTCTTCCAACCACAAGGAGACATGTCCGGGGGCATTTCAGCTATAATCCACAACACAAGTCTTTAAATACAAAAATTAAGAAATGGACTGAACTCAACTGTCCATAAATTAAAAGTTTCATGGCCTAGAGCTCACAGTATATGCAGTAAAACAACGATCAGGAGTAAGAATTCTGGAATTTAACTGTTCAGATCCGATCTCCACTATGTATCAGCTGTGTGACCTTAGGCAAATCGGTCTAAATTGTCTTTCAGCTTCTTCATTATCAAAATGGAAATTACAACAGTGACTATTCATAGGTTTGTTGAGATGGTTAAATGAGTTTACAGGAATAAATATATAGTAAACTATCCGGCATATAATCAATGCTGTTAGTTTTTGCTGTAATTATAATTTCTACTATTTTCACATTAGCTACCATGGCAAGCCGACTCTAAGATGATCTCCAAAGGTGGTCACATTCTGGCATTCACAGCTTGGTGTAATCTCTTCCCTTTGAATGGAGGCATAATTTGTGAGTTGCTTCTAATCAATAGAATAATACAGCAAACATGATGGATGGTCCCTGACATGATTCCATTAGGCAAAACTCAGACCACCTATTGCATTGTCAGCTTGCCTGCTTGAATGAAGCAAACTTCCACATTGAAATAGGACAGAGGGCAACTCCAGCCAACAACCTCCTGGAAACTAAGGTTCCAGCCCAATCATGTGGAGGACCACCCGGGTGATTCTCCTTGAAAGAGGAGCCATTGTCTCCATTTTGGCTGAGCTTGATGCTGCTTCCAGAGCTGGCGAGGACTTTTCAAGTGACTTTGTGCAATGCATATCTGTCTAGCTGAGTTGCTGATGACAGTCTTTGAAGAAGGCATGTGTGTTTCCCCAGACCCCTACTTGCTGTTCCCTAGTGTGAGCCAGGTAGAGACAAGACAAAGAGCCAATGCTCTATGCTGTCAGTAGGGGTCAAGCCTCAAGATAGAGGCTATGACTTCCTGGGGCTTGAAAAATTACACAGAGCTGAAACACCAACCCCAAAACATTAGATACATCTCAGTTGTGTAATGCAGATTACTCTGTGCATCTTTCTCTATGCATGTTGCACAGGTGAATGTAGGCCTGCTAGCGAGCCCAGCTCATGGCACTCACCTACTTCCCGCCATTCCCATAGCCTCTCATCCTCAACCCACTCCTTTCTTCATGAATGAATAAAATCTGGTTTTGGCCTTGAGTCAAGGCGTTTGCTCTGGATAGCTGTCATCATGGCTGGATTTAGGACCCCTTAGCGCCCCATAACTACAAACATGCCTTAGTGCTTTTATTCTTACTGTGGGTTGCACTGGGTGTAGTAGATTGGAATTAACTTGATGGGATTCCAATATTTATCCATGGAATGACAAACATAAACTTCCTAGACTTAGATGAGGACCAGAAAAAAATCTCTGAATACAACAACCCTCAAGGAATTGAATTCTGACAACAACCAAGGACAGACATGGATTCTTCCCTACTAAATCTTTTACTTGAGACTCAAGTCTGGCCCATACTTTTATTGCAACCAAAAGAGACCCCAAGCCACACTCAGATTCCAAGATCACAAAATTGATGATATATGAAGTGTTTGGGGTTTAGAGAGGCCAAATTTTATGGTACTTTTTTTGTAGCTTTAGATATCTAATAACTTAAATTATGATTAACACAAAGTATTACTTATAAATATCAATGCTCTCCTACCCTCAATGATATTTTTAATGTCATTTTGCCTACAGACATTTCTTTAAAGCACTATTTATTAAATACACCCATGGGACAGTTTGTTTTATGTCTTGTTTGATAATTATTGTTCTCTTGCTATGTTTCCATTTTCTAACAGTTGTAGCCACTCTTCGTGAAGTTCCAAGAAAAGTTATGTCTCTTCCCAGAAAGGTACAGTTGAGGCTAAATACCGACTTCTATCATCTCATTTAATCTTCGCAAAAGTCCCTGAGTACTTTTCCTTTGTTTCATAGGTGAGGCCACTGGGGTTCTGAGTGAGAACACCTTTTCCAGAGTCATAGCTAGGCACCGCAAATTACCAAGTGTAACAGAAAGCCACAGTTGATCATGGTGGCAGCTTTTCCCAAATAAATCCTGTCTTTATACAATTAGTGTGCAAAAACCGGCAAGGTTTCATTCCTCCTCTGTTGTTTTTTTTTTTATTCTTTCACCTAAAAAATTTAAGCTCACCAAAGACCACTCAATCTCCACTTTCCTGTGTGGATTGACCCTGCAATCTAACTGATGCTTAGTGACATTCAGTGGGAATCTTACGTTAAGGGCACATCTTTATGCATAGCTGTGTCTAAAAACAGTAAATGGTTACTTCAATAGCTCAGACTCAGCACAAACATTATTATCACAATAATGCAAAAGGAGAAGCATCCAAAATATTTTTTAATCCTTAAGTTAAAGGTCTAGTTAGAAAGATACCTGAGATTTATGCCTATAAATATCAAGTTCAAAATTACAGTTGCCATGACAGTTATAACTTACCCTCTAGCATACAGGTGGTATTTTTAGTTGTTAGGTTATAGTAGAAATGTTGAAGCCTGAGACATATGTGTGACATGTTTAGATTATACCTCATACATGATTGGTTAATCTAGATTGCCTTTACTCAGAGGTTGTTTATACATAAGCTGATTCACTTGAGTATGATTTTTGCACTCAAAGAAATGTGCATTTCAAATTCAAGAAATAATTACATGAAAGTTTAAATTAAAGTGTGTAAGACTTAAAATAGTGTTTGTGCTGAGCACTTAGTGTCATGAAGTGGCAACAAGATAACCTCAGAGTACATTCAAACGTTTAAATTAAGGAGACTCAGTAAAGAGAAGGATTGTCTTGTTTACAAGGCAGAAGAGAGGCAGCAAGGTTGAAATAAAGTTTTCAGGCTAATAAGTATATTTTCTATTGCATTTGATGTTCTATAATAAGACCCTGATATGAATACCTGCATATTCATATACTTATATTGCTTATGAATATATATGCATACATATGTTTCTTATACATGCATTGGTGCATTGAGTCGCTTTCTAAAAACATGTAATAAAGCAGATGTGAACACCAAATCCTGAAAGCTAACATGTAATGATTTGTCTGGATCTGGAAATGAATTCTGAAGAAAAAAGAAAAAACAGAATATGAGACTAAAGAAGCAATACATACTTAGCATTCCTCATTTGTTTGGATTCCTTAGGTACCAGTGGCTACTTTGGGAAAACCCAAAGTGGATCGGCTTCAGCAGATGATCACATCAAATCAGTCAGTCTTAGGCAGTGTTTTTAAAAAGTATCTGGTACACTACTTTTTTTAAAGAACTCTAGTAGGGACACAGATTCTAAACAATGTTTAGATACCTGAATTATACCTTGTTAATAAATATGACATGCTCATATAAACCAAGATTTTAAACTTAGTTTTCAAATTCTCTCTTTCAAACACACACACCTGGGTTTTTTAAATGCATTCCAAATTTGAGCTGTGAAAACAATAAGCTCCAGGAGACAATAAAGAGTGTAAGATTGTTCAGGAGGGAAAGATTTGGAATAACTTTACATGAGTAAGAAGCATGGAGGGAGGTATTTGCAATGTAAACATCTGTTGAATTTTCCCCTGAAGTTTAAGTTACTAAAATCCTAGAGTTTGAAAGCTAAAATTTGTTTAACATGAATCAAAATTCTGATTTGAATTCGTGTGGAACTGATCCTTTAGAAAACACATACAATGCAAGGTCCTGAGTTCAATTCCTGGTATCAAAAAAAAAAAAAAAAAAAGAAAAGAAAGCACATACAAGGGGTGTTGGTCAAATACGCAGTGGATGTTTGAATGTTTTAAAATGTATCCTAGTAAAATCCTTACTAAAATACGTCCCCTAGCGTGAAGCACTTTCACCTCATCACTCTTGCTACCTTCTGAGCAGCTCTGGAAGTCCTTTCTGCGTCTCTATGAGATGAGATCAAAACTACGGTGACTGCTCCTGGCGAGGGCCATCCAGCATAGAGGCACACTCAGAAAGGCATGGTGCTGTATCTTGGTTCAGATTATTCAGCAGATCTGGCACCCTGTGACTCCTGCTCTTCCCCAAAGTCAAAAAGACCACAAAAAGTGAATGGTTTGAACCGAGACAGGAGAGCAAGGCAGCCAGGACAGCACGGCTGAAGGCAATCAGGCAAAAGAGTTTGCAGAGCTGCTTCAGCAAGAGGCAGGGACAGTGGGTCACTCTTGAAGCCCAGCAGAGTACCAAAGGAGTATGAATGGCAGTATCTTTTCTGGTGATAATTTTTAAAGGGATGCTTCTCAACCACACCTTCTATGATACTTTGGAAAAGTGGTTCTATACAATGTGGTTGTCCCAGGCCAATAGTACCAGCAATAGCATCACATGAGAATATAAAAATGCACATTTCCCCAGTATGCCTGCCCACCACCATTTACTGAAACATTGAGGGTGATACCATTCTGTGTTTTAACAAGATCCCTTGGTAATTCTGACGCAGGCAAAAGTTTGAATCTCTGGTTTAAAATAATAAATTTAGGGTAGCTCAGAAAAATGTTTCAGAGACATTTAAGAAATACAAAGCACACCAGATTGGATTCTCAAAGTAACTATAGGAGAGAAATTGCAGTCTTATTATGTGTGAGCAAAAATGTCCTCTATGGCAGAGGCAATTCATAGATGAAACTACTCTATCAAGAAAAGCGGCAGAAGGGCATGGAAGTTGAGGGGGAGGGTTCAGGAGATCTTGTTGAAGCTTCTGCTTTGAATAACTGTGCTGACAAATCTTTTTTGTTCCTTATTTCTCTCCCCTACCACAATAATGAAAGCAACAGGGCTACTGCAGTGCTAGGCTACATAGCTGCAAACCATGAAGGAAAAAAGAAAGAAGTAAAAAGCAGCATAAGGGCTGGCGAGATAGCTCAGCAGACAGAGCACCTGCTTTGCCAAGCGCAAGGACCAGGGTTTGATCCCCAGTCCCACATGTCATGCCCACCCCACTCCTGGGGCACACTGAGCCTGTGACAGAGTCCGGGCATGGTGGCACACACCTGTAATCCCAGTGCTGGGGAGGCTGAAAATAGGAGGATCACCACAAGTCTGAGCTGCATAGTGAGACCTTGTACCAAATACACAATGAGGAAAAAAAAAAAAAAAAGCATACACTAGGCCAGGATTACATTTTATAGCTTATACAGGTACAAGTTTTTAATGAATTACAAAGTCTAGTATAGAGATAAGTGAAGCTATAAACCCATTGCGTATCTATCATAGAAGCACAATTATTATGTTCAGAGAGCTCTAAGGATGGACTGCATCGGTGAACAATTTAAAATGAAATTGACAATAACAACAAAAAAACTTGATGGGAGGACTGAATAGCAGAATAAATCTAGCTAAGAAAGAAATTAGTGAGTGATGAAATCAAACTAAACACTGGTAGAAAAATTTTCAGAGAGAAGCCTTTATGAATTTTAAAGAAGAACTCAAAAAAAAAAGCCATGGAAGACTCATGAAGTAATTTTAGAACTCTAAAGATAAAATTTAAAAATTTAAAAAGCTTCTAAAAACACAAAGCAGGTTACTTATGCATGTTAGCCAAAAATAAAGCCCCTCTTCAAACACCTTCACTGCAAGGATGAAAGCCTCTTAATTAACACGGAGCACAATTCCAATTTTTTCATAAAGGCTCATTGCTGTTGTATAATACTCTGTGGTTATATAATTTATTCCTTAGAATATTTCTATTGATGAACCATTAACTTTAATTTTATGAGTTTTATTAAACAATGAGCACTTAACAGGCAAAAATTTCAAA
>PVKN010034050.1:0-11875 GCA_004027915.1 Capromys pilorides
TGTGTGTGTGTGTGTGTGTGTGTGTGTGAAACCAGGGATTGAACTCAGGCCCTTGCACTTGCCAAGCAAGTGCTTATTCTACTGATCTATCTCCCCAGCCTCTATATTGTGTTTTTTATATGCATTGTCTTCATGCTTAATGATTTTGAGCATCTTTTCTTGTGCTTGCTGAAAATTTCTTTATTTGTATTTTCTTTGGAGAAATGACTGTTCAGTTTGTTTTCTTATTTTTAAAAATTCATTAGTCCTCTTACTGTAATATCAGGCAGAGGCACCAGAACAACAGGATCTAGAGGCAGATTTATTTATGTCAGTGAGTCCTGATTGGGATCATTCCCGGAATATCTGGTGGTCTAGGGCTTATGTGAGATAAGTAAGCAGGAAGTACAGAGCCAGAATGGCTTGCCAATTGGGGATTGTTTTATACCATATGCATCATGGAGACCAGCTATGCATCAAAATGACCAGCGTTTTCTAAGAGACAGAAACAATCAGAACTGGAACAGGAATTGTTCCCTGGACAACTAAGAAACTGATGTATATTGGCAACAGGGGGCAGGAGGTAGGGTGGGAGTAGGGGTGGGGCATTTTCCGTTATATTGTTACTGAGTTGTAATTGTTCTTTGTGTGTTTCAAGTACAAATACCTTATCAGATATTTAATTTACAAAGCCTCAGAGTCCTGAGTGCTGGAATTATAGGCATGTACTACCATGCTCAGACTTGGTATCCATTATTGAAAAGATGACTCTTTGGCTGTGGGTATAGCTCAGTGATAAAGTGCTTGTTTAGCATGCAAAGAGGTCCTAAATTCACACCCAGCACCCCAAGAAGGTCAGGAGAAAAGATGATTCTTTCCTCCATTGAATTTTTTGGGGACCCTGGTCAAAACTCATTTTACCCTCTGCTTAGGTGACACATACCCATAATCCCAGCACTTGGGAGGATGAGGTGGGATGGCCACCATGAGTGTAAGGCCAGCCTGAGCTACATAGTGAGATGGTATTTCAAAAAACAAAAATAAAAAAACCAAAGCAAAAAAATGTACTTGACTCTAAGGGTTTATTTCTGAAATCAATCCTATTTGTTTTAACCATATCTATCTTTTTTTCCCCACTAAGTTACTCAAGCTATGCTTGAACTTGCGATCCTTCTGCCTCAGCCTCCCAGAGTGCTGGCATTACAAGGTTGCACCACTACACTGAACTAGAACGTTGTTGTTGCTACTGCTGGCGGCTATGGTGGTAGTGGTGGTGGTGGTTTCACTTTGTTTTTCTGCAAGGCTGGGGAATCAAACCCAGGGTAACACACTATCGTATGACTCTTTATTAATAACTTTATTATATTTAATTGCTATACATCTATTCAGTCTTCCATTTCTTCAGCCAGTTTCAGTCTTTTTAGCAATGTGTCCACTTTATTTAATTTTCAGGCATGCCTTTTTTCATAGCATTGCCTTTTGATCCTTTAAAAAAAAGTCTGCAAGGTTGGTAGTAAATGTCCCCTCTTTCATTCCTTTTAGTGATTTTGATTTTCTTTTTTATTAGTCTGTAGAGCTCAATGTGTTAATTCTGTTAATTTATTCAAAGATCTGCTTTTTAGTTTTTTACTTTCCCTATTGCTTTTTTATTCTTTCCTTTTTTCTACTGTAGTTTTTATTATTTCCCCTTTCTACTTGTTTTGGGTTTACTTTGCCCTTCTGTTTTTCATATCTTGTGATGAAAGTTTAGCTTGTTGATCTTTATCTTCGTGTTTTATTTTATTTTTTCACATCAGATGGGTAATGTGCCCACATGGTAACAAGGCTTGAGGGAGGGGCATCTCATGCATCATGCTCACAAACCAAAGGATCATTCGTCTTTTGTTTTGGACAGATTTTTGCACTTATACATTTTTATTTTATTATTATTATTTTTAAATTAAAGTCTCATTATGTAGCTCAGGCTGGCCTCAAACTCACAACACTCAGCTTCCCTCAGGCTCCCCAGCCCTTGGGATTACAGATGCATAGTTATACATTATTATTAATCATAGTCACTGTGCTGTAAGTAGATACCTAAAAGGTTTTTTTTTTTTTTTTTTTTTTGTCTTTTTGATACAGGGTCTTGCTTTGAAGTTCAGGCTAGCCTTGAGCTCACTTTTTGTAGCCCTAGCTAGTCTTGAACTTGCATCAATCCTCCTGCCTCAGCCTCCCAAGTGCTAGGACTACAGATCTGCACCACCATGGCCTGGCTAAAAGGTATTCATCTTAACTGAAACTACATACCCTTTTACCAGCATCTTTCCATTTCTTGTGCTGCTCCCTACCAGCCTTTGGCAACCACCATTACACTGTTATACTGTTTTTGAGTTGGATTATTAAACATTATACATATAAGTGGAGATCATGTGTTGTGTGCCTAACTTATTTCACTTAGCATGTCTTCCAGGTTCATCCATGTTGCCACAGATGACGGAAATTATTTTATTTTACTTACCTATTTGTTTATTTATCTACTTATTTAGAGATAAGGTCTCACTATTTAATTCAGGCTTGCCTTGAAGTCACAGTGATCCTACTGCCTCAGCCTCCCAAGTGTTGGGGTTACAGGTATGCACCTCATGCACAGCCAAGTCCCTTATTTTAAAGGGCTAATGATATTTAATCATATGTGTACATGTTTTTATCCATCTGTCAGTGTACACTTAGTTTGATTCCATATCTGGGCGATTGTGAATAATGCCAACCCTGCCTCTGGGACATGCTGAGGGGGTAATTGAGGCTGGGTGTGTTGGTACACCTGTAATCCCAGCACTTGGGGGCTGAAAACAGAATAACTACAAGTCTAATCCACATAGTGAGACCCTGTAGACTCTGTACTAAATACATATATAAATAAATTTTTGTGGAACCTCCATACTGTTTTTCATTATAGCTCCTTTTAAAATATTGATGTTTATAGTTATAAATCTCCCATTATGGACTTTTACTTCTCCCCCATGTCTTAGTGTGTTTTCAATTTAATGTATCTTAAAGTATTTTCTGATTTCTTCTGTTGCTGATTACTAATTTCATTTTACTAGTAAGCATGCTTTGCATGATTTCATTTCTTTTAAATATATTGAGCCCTGTTTTATGGAGTAAAAGATTGTCCATCCCAAAGAATATCCATGCATTCTTCTGCTCTTGTTCATAGAAAATTCTATAGATATCTGTTAGGTCTGGTTGATTTATATTATTCAAATTTTCTGTTTTTTACCACTTGCAATTCCAATACTGGAGAATCTGAGGCAGGAAGATGACCACAAGTTCAAGACAAGCTCGGGTTACAGAGTGAGTTCAAGGCCAGTCTAAGGGCCAGGGGTATAGCTTAGTGGCATAAATGCCAGCCTGGTAAGTACAAGGTCCTGAGTTTGATCCCTGGTACCACAAAAAAAAAAAAATCAAGGCCAATCTAAACTTACATAGCAAGAACCTGACTCCCCAACCTTCCCCACCAAAAAAATGAAAGAAAAGAAGTGGGTATTGAAGTCTCCAATTATTATTGTCTAGTTCTCCCTTCAATTCTAACAATTTTGCTTCAGATATTCTTGGACCTTTTTGATTAACCTAACTTTTATGCTAAAACAAGAATTAGACTATACTGTAATTGAAAATAATTGATGTTTATTAAAAGTATGCCATATTATGACTGAGTTTGGTGCTGTATACTTGTTGTCCCAGCTACTACTGAGGCTGAAGCAATTTTTTAATTGAAGTAATTTATATTGTGTTATTGATTTTTCTAAGAGACTTATTTACACAGAAAGCACAATTAGCCAAATGTGGTGGCACATTCCTATAATCCCAGAATTCTGGAGGTAGAGTCAGGATGATTACAAGTGTGAACCCAGCCTAGGAAACTTAGCAACTGAATGGGATGCTGTCTTAAAACATTTTTAGAAAGAGCTGAGAATATAGTTCAGTTTGAAGGCCCTGGGTTTGACCCTCAATATTGTAATTAAAAACAAGGGAAGGGTCTCCAGGGTGTTGAGAGTCTCAGTACTAGATTGGACTTGTAGTGATCCACTTATTTACAGCCTCCCAAAAGCTGGGATTACAGGCTTGTGCCACCACGCCCAGTCTCAGTTGCCATCTCAGGATGCCCCTGAGGTAAGGTGCATGGCAGGACTGGGGATTGAACCCCTGGCCCCCATGCCTCCTTGCAGGCACTTTAATCTGCTGAGCTATTTGGCTGGCCCAGAAATAAAACAGAAACTTTCTTTGTTTTTTTGTTTGCTTTATCTTGGTTTGGTGGGGGTGGGGGGGGCAGGATTTCATATGTAGTAAAATCTGGCCTTGAACTCACTTTGTAGCTCAAGGTGTCTTCAAATTTGTGATCCTCCTGCCTCAATGTGCTGAGTGCTAGTATTACAGGTTTGTACCATCATGCCTGGCTCTTTTGGTGTTGTTGTCTTTTTGATTTTTGAGGCAGGCTCTCCCTGTGTAGTGCGAGGTGGCCTTGAACTCACTATGTAGCCCAGGCTGACCTGAAAGTGATGTCAATCCTTCTGTTCCAACCTCCCAAGAGAATTACAGACATGCACCACTACACTCAGTTTTTTGTTTTTATTTATTTATTTATTTATTTATTTATTTATTTTAGGTAGGCGCTCAATGTGTCACTCAGGCTGGATTCAACTACTGGATTTATGTAATCCTCCCAAGAACTTGGGACCACAGGTACGTGCTGCAGTGCTCCTTTTATTTTATTATTTTATTTTATTTCATTTTATTTTTTTCAGGGCCTTCTCATTTACCTACAGCCCTAGCCCTTTTAATTTTTCGAGATAAGAACTAAGTTGTATAGGCAAGTCTTGAATTTACAATCTTGCTGCCTCAGTCTCTCAAATACAGGTGACTACAGGCATGTGGCAAGAATGTTATTTACAATTGTATTTTAATTTAGGCTTAGTGTGTCTCTGCCCTTGAACAGGGGCCATAAAGTCCTTGTCTGGCTTCTATGCGATGTCTGGAGGAAGTGTAGGCTGGGCAGAATCATCAATGGTCAAGATTAGGATTCCATTTGGGGTTCAGAGTAGTTATGGAAGTTCAGTAGTATAGATATGGGCCCTGAGCAGGGAAGAGTTAGGATGTATCCCAAGTTGTGCCTGAATAAACTAAATCTGGCAGGGGACTAGCCCACAGTGGCTAGGAGCTTTAGAAAGTAACCTGGGCATTTAATGTCTCAGGCATTAACTGAATATATGGAGAATTACCATCACCTCTCCCTCTCCCCTGTAGGGTGATGAGAAAGGCTCCTGGGTAAATACCATGAGAGTCAGCAAGAGTAGGTAGTTAGCCACCTTGCTTTCATATATGGTTTCACCTATGAAGGGACAGAGTGTGGCAATTTCTCCTCCAGAGCATCCCGTCCTGGAAGTTTTCCCCCAATAACCAACCAACCACCCCATTTCCCCACCCAGCTGAAGCACCACCTATTTCCCCAGTTCCACCTCCTTCACCCAATGGGAAGAATATAGTCCTAATAGGAAGGGCTTATGTTTCTCCCTCTTAGTATGACATAATAGAGAGGCTCTAGACAACCAAAGTGCTGTCTTGATTTTTAAAACAATAACTTACATCTCCAAGGCAGGTGTTAGTTTGCTAAACTGAAGACCTAAAGACATGAAATTATAACAATAAAATGCTGATTGAAATCCCTGCAGTGTGAGACCCAGACGAGGCCTTCATGTAGAAGGTACAGGCTGACCTCTCCATCCATTAGCCCTTGGCCCAATCTGTTCCTTCTTTTTTGGAAGCTGAAGCCAGCTTCTTGCTACTGTGGCCATGAGGCAGTGCAGGTGTGCAGTGAGACCTGTTCTCTGACTGCCCCATTTTGCTTCCCATTCCAATCACCACCCATCTGCTCAGAATAGTACTATGTTTTTTGTTTATTTGTTTGCAGGACCGGGGTTCAAATTCACGACCTTACACTCACCAGGCAGGTACTTGTGCCATCGAGCTATCTCCCTGGCCCCTTTGTTTGGTTTTTGAGACTGGCTTTCACTAAGTAATTCAGGCTGGCCTTGAACTCACTATGTTACTCAGGCTGGTTTTGAACTCCCATGCATCCTCCTGCCTCAGCCTCCTGGGTGCTGGGATTACAGGCAGCAGCACCATGACTGACTTCCTATTATATAATAGTAAATTCTCAGCTGGATTTCTTGTGGGAGGAGAAAGTGGCCTAAGAAGGAAAAATAACACAAGGATACAGAACACATAAAACACAACCTCTTACTGTTTTTTCAACTGTGGGTGCTGAGGCTTCTTTCTGTCTTTTCCCATATCTCCCCACCCCTAACACTATCCAGAGCCAAATTCAGAGGCTGCCACCTAAGACCAAGTATCCCCTGCCCTCAAGCTGCTTGAAGGAACCAGCTTGTTATGATGAAATAACTAGCTTTAAGATAAGAAGCAGGCTGTTCCTCGGGAGCTGGGGTGTGTACTGCAGAGGGTGGGGTGTCAACAAGAAGCCCCCTTGAATCAAACAATGCCAGGAAAGGAAACCATCTCATTTTGCCACACAATTTTCTTCATGGATAGATCTGAACAGCCTTTTATGGCATGAATGTTTGCATAGCTGTTCCCAGAACAGAAGGTAGTATTTTCTTCAAATGCTTTTCAAAATATGCTTGTGTGTATGTGTGTGAGTGAAACAGAGACAGAGGTGTGAGAAGGATCCAGATCTTAGAAGCATGGAGCACCAAAGTTTAAATTTTTTTTTTTTCCCTCTAAGGAACATGATTAAATTTCAGAAAGATTTCTTTGGCTGTTGTGAGGATTGTATTCAAGGGTCAAGTGTGGAATGAATTGAGAGGCCACTGTAGTATCCCAGGTCTGATAAGGCCCAGTGTGAGACAGTGGCCAGAGGACAGAGAGGCCAGCATTAGCCTTGTACTTGGGGAGAACAGAAGGACCTAGAATACTTGGTAAGGAGAATCAGAAGTCTTATCCTAGGGCCACCCAAATAGCTCATCAGATTAAAGTGCTTGCTTAGGCAGAAGCAGGGATGGAGTCGTTCCCCAGCATGCTGTTCCAAACCTGTCCCCAGGACTCGATGAGATGAGACTGGGTGTGGTGGTGCGTACCTGTAACCCCAGTGTTTGACAGGCTGAAAATGAGAATCACTATGAGTTGGATCTGTGTAGTGAGACCCTGTAGATCCTGTACTAAAAAAAAAAAAAAGAAAAGAAAAAAAATCTTATCATGATGCTAGCACAGACAAAGCTAGCATGAGACACACTGTACTGAAATCTAGGGGATTAAAGGCAAAAACTCTTCTAGAAAACCCATGTCTCACAGCTTGGCTAGAACTAAGCCCATTCATATGGAATTAGAAGGGAAACTGAGGCAGACTCCCAGAAAGACAGGGTCAGAGAATGGGAGTCTAGGCCTCAGGCTCCGGTTTGTTGCAATGACTCTTTATTTTCCCCCTATTACCTCAGGAAAAGGTGTTTCTTTCCCAGTGTTACATTTCCCCCCCCACACACACCCCAGGCCCAGGGAAAACCAGTGAGGAGTTCTGACTATGACATGCCAGCTAGAAGGTACTAGAAGGAGGATCGGGCTCCCTAGATCCACATGTGTAGGGAGAGAGATAAACTTGGACTACACAAGAGTGCTGACAGGGATATAAGACAGCACAAACATGGAAGGGACTGGGAGCTAGGCACTTCAAGAATACTTCTTTTTAAGCAAGAAAACAAGAAATAGTATTATAGTTGTCATGGTTCGGGTCTAGTTGTACCCCTAAAGCCTCATGCAGGCATTGGAACAGGCTTCTAGAGTTTGTGATTAATTCATAATCCAATGCTGGGATTATGAGTGTAAGCAATACACCCACCCTGGGGTGGATAGCCTGAGTGCAATATAAGGAAGGGAGAGAGGCTAGCTAGCTGCTGCAGCTGCTTCTCTTCCCTTTTCTCTTTGCTGTTTTCTGCCACTGTGAACTGTTGCCCTCTGCCATGCGCCACTCTGCCTTGGAGCCAGCTGCGTATAGACTGAAATCTCCATAAACTGTGAGTTAAATAAATCTTTCCTTCCTTAATTTTGGGTATCAGATATTTTGTCCCAGCAATGAGGGAAAAAGTAACCAAGACTATACTAGTTACTATTTTTTATTGAGCACCCTACTTTGTGCCAGGCACTTTATATACATCATGCTTATAATTCTCACAATGACTTTGGAGGTAGGCATTATACATACAAGGAAAGGGAGTCTCTGTGAGGTGAGATAGCTTGTTCAAGGTCATACAGCTGAATTGGTGCTAGAGATGGGCATCTATAAGGGGCCCTAGGCTTTCATCAGACATTTTTCAAACTGAGACTATAAACAAGAGAGGTGGGTACAAGGAAGCATTCTCTAGGGAGTAGATACCTTGTCAGAGCTGTTATGGGAAGATGAGCTGTACCTCATTTCCCACTTCCTGCCATTCCCAACTCAGCAGCAAAGTCAGGAAAAACTCACTCTGGCTGAGGCTGATCTAAGGAAAATGGCTGAGATGAAAGACCTTACCCTGCATACATGTTGGCAGGTGTTAGTGTGTGTGTAGCCAGAGCACTCCACTGCCAGAATAAGAACATTACTCACATTCAGGCCACACCCCTGCCACGTGTGCAGAGTTAGACAGCCAAGGAATCTTGAAAGAGATGTTTATTTCCTATCAGAGTCCCAGGGAAACCACCTGGTCAAGGGCCAGCTCAACAATCAAAGCCTGGAATTTGTCCCCTTCCCCCTCCTTCCAGGCTTATCTGGCCTCAGAAATGTGCTCATTTTATAGACTCAGGACCCATGGTCTGTGCCATTCTCATTTCTCTCTTCTCACACACACACACACCTCCTTGAGTTAAGGCATCAAGTCTGGCCTCTATGGCCCCACAAATCTATGGCCATCAGGCTCATGGCCAAGCCCACGTGTGTACACAGATGGCTTAGTGCAGTGTTAGATGGAGCTTCCCAACAATGATGGCTCCAGGCTGAGCCCAGTCCTTCTCCCCCAGCAGGAATGCTGGCCTCCTTGTCAGTTGGCCATTCCCCCAGATGGAGTGCGACCAGGTCAGACACAGTTCAAATACCTGCTGGAAACTCAGGACCTGGCTTGTAACGCCAAGAATGTATAGTTTCTTAAGTGTGGTGGGACTATTTTGGGACTGTTGAAAAGGAGTATGTCCCCACCTTTGAAGGACAAAGATGGCCATGAAGGCAAGGACAGAGGGAAGACATTTCTCTTTGTGCCTTTAAAACCAGACTATGTGTGACAGAGAACTGATCTTTCTCTCCTCTGAGTTCTCTGCTGCTACCATAGAAAAGAGGTTTGTGCAAACTGAAATGAGAGTGGGAGGGAAAGGGACTGAGGATTGTGCACTGGAGCCAGAGATTGCTTCAACGATCCTTGCTGCTCCAGGACTCTTAAATCAGCACCCAAGTACGGTGTGGTACAAAGGTGGTGACTTCTTTAGGTGCAGATTTGGGTGTGAAGAAGAGTTAAAGTCCGCAGCTAGAGCTGTGGGATTCATGGTTTTGGGCTGGATCAGGACACCCAGGTGAAGTAGGCGACCTCGTCCAGATCCACTGGGTAGTCCGTGAGCAGCACAGGTGTCTTGTCGAAAAGCTCACCCTTGTAGCTGCGCCACTTGCCCGCTGGCAGGTAGACGTCACGCTCCTGCTTGCCTGGCTCCAGCACCGGCGCCACGAGAAGTGTATCCCCTATGAGGAACTGAGAGTCAATGCGGTGAGCTGCTTCGTCGCCAGGCGCGATCCACCAAAGGGGGCGCACGATGGGGTCTCCAGTGTCCGTGATCTCGCCCGCGAGCTCCAGCAACAGCGGCGCCACAAGGGAAGCCCTCAGTGCAGCGAACTTGTGCGCGATGGCCACCACTTCAGCGCCGTACTGCCAGGGAGGGATGGAAAATTGCATGGCAGGCATGAAGGCGGCCACCTCCAGCCACCGCACGTAGAGTTCGCGCTCCGGCCCATTAGGGCCGCCCACCGTGCGCTCGGGTACCGCGTTGCCGCCGACCATATCTGGCAGGATGAATGCATAGCCCAGCATGCTGACAGTGAGCACGGCGGGGATGAGCGAGCGCAATCCCAAATCGTAGCCCCACACCGAGTCGCGGTCCACGAGGCGGAAGAAGCACGAGATGTTCTGCGACTGGTAGCCCACGCGTACCTCCGCCCGCGAGTAGAAGGGCAGCGCCATCTCCGTGTACCGCCGGCTCCAAACGCTGGGGTCCGGGAGGGGCCTATAGGTACTAAAGTCCCGCGGCAGGTAGCTGACCTCTCCTGCGTCGAACTTAAAGGAGGCCACGCCATACCGGGAGCGCAGCCGCTGCAGGTGGCTGTGGAACCAGTCGCGGGCCTCCGGGTGCGTGAAGTCGAGCACCGCACCGATGCCATTCCACCAGCGCACCAGCGCCGGCAGCCGGCCCGTGGGCTCTCGCACAAACAGTTCGCGCTCTACGCCCTCACCGAAGCGGGAGGAGTTGTAGTTGACAAACGGGTGCACCCAAAGCGTGACAGAGAAGCCAGCCTCGCGCAGGTGGTCGAACATGTCGCTAGCGTTGGGGAACTTGGACTCATCAAAGTCAAAGTCGCCATATGCCGGTGTGTACATGTCGTCGATTTCGAGGTGGCTGCTGTTGAAGTGGTGTTGACGGATCTGCTGGGCGAAACGCAACACCTTGTCCTGGTCCACAGCGCGCCCGTATAGTGCCCACGTGGACCAGATGGGGTGTTGGAAGGCCTCGGGCGCTGGTACCCGAGATGGCTTATTGAAGTAACGCCTCACCATGTACTTGTGGATGGAGGTGACATCTGAGCCCACACAAACACGGTAGCTGAGCTCAGGTGCTGCGATGTGGCCAGAGGGCGGCTTATAGGGCGTGTCATGGTAGCGCGCCTGGAGCCGGAGGGAGCGCTCTGTGCTGTTCCAGCCCAGGTGGAAGGGCACAGAATCATTGACTTTGATGGCAGCTGCACGCGATGACAACCAGTAGCGCTCTAGGATGCCCCCGAATGCGGCGTCAGAAGAGTAGACATCGCTGGTGACGAATGGCTGTGGCTCCTGCTGGCCGTCCAGACGGATGGGCCAATGTTGTGTCCTCATCTCGGCACCACCATACCAGTGCGCTGCGGCCTCGCCCAGGAACATGGCATGCTCCACGGCACGCCCAGGCGCTGTTTCCTCCCAGCGCACGCGATAGCACATGACTGTGTCCTTGGGCCGCACGGTCTGGATGAAGAAGTGCAGTGGTCGCCCATCTGCCGTGCGTGAGCAGCCCAGCATGGCGCCGTTGCGGCTGCAGGAGTCCAGGTCCAAGGCGCCAGATCGGAAGGCCAGGCGGAAGACTTGCTCGCCCTTTTGGTTGCGGATTGAGAAGCCACCACGATTGAGGTCCAGCAGCTCGGCACGCAGGCGCTCGGCTTTGCGTAGGGAGGCACTGTAGTAGCACCAGGCCACGACCGCGGCCAGCACCAGGATCAGCCCCAGCACCGCAGAGCCCAGCAGCGGCCTCAGCTCTTTGGATGGCTTGGGTTTGGCAGGTGAGAAGTTGTCAGGCAGGAAGGTATACATGGCTACGGGGACCTCAGTTCTCTTCTGGCCTGCGTGTCGGCGGCGGGGGTGGGCCTGTTTCTTCTCTTCAAAATTCTGGGGCATCAATCGCCAGCTAAAGAAGGAGCAGGCAGTTGGGCCACCCAACCAAGTCCATCTGAACCTGGCTTGAGTCTGAAAGAAAAAGAGAAGGGGCAAGGGGACTGAATTTTCTTGTTTCATAGTATTTCTATGTGGCTTTCAGCCATTAATCATGAAATCAGCTTCTCTACCTACCTTTTTTTTTTTTTTTTTTTTTT
>PVKN010034051.1:0-11891 GCA_004027915.1 Capromys pilorides
AGAGCTGCAGAAATTCACAGTTCAATTATGTTTACATACATAGACACATCATTCCCCCACTCCCTTTCCTGTCCTTTTTCTCTCATTAACTATTTCCTTTTAAACAGACTCATTCCCTTTTCACAGTATCTACTGTATCCTTCAGATTTTATTTACTCTTTCAGGTTCTGACACTAAGGAGATAATATGATGTTTGTACATGAGGGTCTGATTTATTTCCCATAGGTTATATTCTCTAATTGCATCCACTTACAGATAAAAACCTCAAATTTATCCTTTTTTATAGTGGAGTACTGCTCCTTTGTGTAAAAACACTACATCTTCTTTATCCATTCCTCACTTGGTGGGCATTTGGGTTGCTTCCAAGATTTAGCTATGACAAATTGTGGTGCTATAAACATGGGTGCATATATATATATCACTGTGCTATGGTAATTTTGGCTTTTTTGGAAAAAACAGCCAGGAGGGGAATAGCAGACTTGAATGGGACCTCCAGTCCTAGCTTTTTGAGGAATCTCCACACTGATTTTCATAGTGGTTGTACCAGTCTGTACTCCCACCAACAGTGGAGAAGGGTTTTTTTTTACCCCACAGCCTCTCCACAGTTGCTATTGGTTCCCTTCTTTTTAAAAAAATATTAATTTTAATGAGAAAGAAATAACAATGAGACAGTTTCAAAACAGGTTAATAGGACAGTTACAACAATTAATACATTACATATTGCTGTTTTCAGAGTACTTATTCAGACTACAAGATGAAGACATGATATCTTGTCTACATAATATTGGTTTATTGCTTGATGATACCATTCTTTCTCAGGCGAGATGGAATCTTAGTGAGCAATAGTCTTAATTTAGCCTTCTCTAGGTGTATGTTTGGGCAATTTACACTTTACATTCTTTAGCTTATTGGGCCCTCATATCTTTCATGTTTTATAGATCAGAAAGCAAACTAGGATTTATACAATTTTCTCAACGTCAAGTAAAAGCAAATAATAGAGCCTGAGTTGGCTCTTCTTAACTGTAATTTCTTGTAAAAATAAGAAACTAGCATCTTAAAGAAGCAAAGAACAATAAACAAAGCTTAGGGTGGGTTGTAATCTGTTACTTGGGGATTTCAGAAAACTAGGATTTAAAAAGGTGGTAATAGCTTATCCTGAGTGATGTCTCTGCCCTTACTTGAGACATTGGTGATTATCTCCTCTCCTCCCTGCAATCCTTCTATTGTATGACCTAAATAAAAGGAACATGCCTCTGAGGTTCTGGGCTCACTTTGAGAGAGATATATCTCAGTGAGTCCTCTGAGTTACCTTCATCGGGTCTTCTCATTGTTTCTTTTGGCACCAACACACAACCTACAACAATTTCTCAGTTCACAGATGTGATTATGTTATGTGATTATGTTTGATTTATCATTCCTACTTGATTTATCATTCCTACTTGATTGTGAAGCATTCTAAAAAAGCAAATTATGATATTGCAGCTTATTATATAAAAATTCTGTTGGAATTTAACAAAACTATACAATTTACTGTTACTTTGACACATGAAACAAATTAAGAAAATATGGTGGTACTGTTTACATATCGTAACCTTTAAAGTGGAAATTGTCAAAAAAAATCGCTTATATATAATGAACAACTAATTATCAAAAATAGAACATGAATTTTGCTTAGGGAATATTTCTGAAACAATGTAATTTACTATTTTATAAATGAAAATATGAAAATTAAAAAACATAGAACCTGATTCTTTCCATTTAATCATGTTAAGCCATGCGTTAATAGGTATTTATTGAACATCTCCAGGCACATAATCTAATATTAGGATTCTGAGAACATGATTTTATACTTAGTTAAAATATAGCTAAGTAAACACAATATAAGCAGAACTACAGTGGATAAATAATGAGTCTAGAAAGATTTTGAAGACAAAGGGTCATTAGCATCCTGTGGCAACAGGCTCAAGAGCAGTGGTAACAAACATGATGGCACCTGTGCAGCACACAGCCCTCTGCGATGACATCACAAGTCGGATGAGTTGTTTTTTCTAAACTAAAACCTCAGTATTCAGGTTTAACTGCAGTGTTGGCACTTTGTGGTAAATTAGTGAGTTATGGGTGCAACCTGGGTTCGCCATCACTAACTCAGAAGGATGTGTTTTGAGGGAATGCAGGTGGAGGGATGTTTCAGGCAACGTTATTCCAAGGCACAAATATCGCTTTGCTCCTGGGCACTTGGTTGGCAGATAAGTGCTGTTTGGTCTTGCTCATCTCACTAAACCAACTTTTCTCTCAAATGCATCTCTAGTAATTTATTTCTTGTTTTAATAAATCAGCTGCAAGTGAATTCTCCCCAGTAGGAGATTCTCCAGGAGAGTCCTCATTCTTCCTTCATTTCGGGAAGCACTGATGTTAGCATCCTGTCGATGCTCAGTAAGTTATTAATAATCAATAAATTGATTTATCCATTAGAAATTAGAAAAAACCTTGAAGGATTTGATGACTACGCCCTGGTTTTCCCACCCATAGTATTTTTCATGATCATATATAATTTATATTTCAAATTGTATATGGCCTGTGTAAGATTATTGAAAGTCCAAATAATGAGAAACACAGCAGTGGCATTTTTTATATTAATCTTGGCTTTCTCCATGATAAAGGGAACAAGCACACAGAAAAAACATTACCTTCCCCACATTCTACACAGTAGGGTAAGTTAAAAATACTTGTTGTTTTGAATTAGTCTTTCAACCAACAAGTATCTGAATAATAGTTGCTATGTACCCATCATTTTATATGCCACCATATAAAAACGGGCTGGGGAGATAGCTCTATGGCACAAGTGCCCACTTGGCAAGTGCAAGATCGTGAGTTTGAACACTGGTCCCTCAAAAAAAATGGACATAAAAAATAAAAAACTCTGATTTCAAGAAAGTAGTCGTATGCAACTCCAGGAATTATAATACTAGAAGAAACTAGTTGTGTATTTGGCGGTAGATAATTCTAGTCAAGCCCAGTATTTATAACACTAGAAATATACATGGAAATCTGTAGATGAATAAAGAATAACACCAGATAGAGCTGCAGAGAACAGTGAGAGTCCCTTATTATAAAAGGATAAAAATTGAGCTGAATCTAGACACACACACACACACACACACACACACACACGCACCAGAAGAAATAATATGAATGAATTATGTGAACAAAGGTCAACTTGACTTCTGAGGCTAGTGAGAAATTTGGTTTTGACTGGATTTTGAGTGGAGGGGGATAGGGTTAGGGTTGAAGGGGAGGAATAAAATGAATAACAGTAAATGTTATTAAGAAATGAAAAAGAACACTAATGGAAACTGTTTACTAGCTTTTGTGGGTTTCACCAAGCAATCAATAGTTCATCAAGAGAAACTTGAAAGGATGCTGTACGTTTTAAAATGTTCATAATTTTTAGCTATTATTATTATTATTATTATTATTATTATTATTATTATATTTTTAGGGAAGAGTCTACAGGATATTCAGGGTCTTACTATGTTGAACAGACTCATAGTAATCTATCTGTTTACAGCATCCCAAGAGCTGGAATTATAGTTGTGCACCACCACACCCAGTCTCACTTGCTGTCTCAGTGTGCCCCTGGATTAGCCATTATTTGAAATGGAAATCAAAATAATTCTGACATTGCATTTTAATTCAGTCAGGAGAACTACAATCAAGGACACAAAAAGCAAAGAATAGAGAGGACTCTGGGGGAAAAGAAACAATTGCATATCCCTGGAGGGAATGTAAATGAGCACAACCTCTATGGTTAGGTCCATATTCTGAGTTACTAATTCTAGCTGTGTGAGGTGATCCACACTGCTAATTCCAGCACTCAGGAAGCTGAGGTAGGACAATCCTTGTGAGTTCTAGGCCACCTTGAACTACATAGCAAGACTCTGGTTCAAACAAGCAAAGAAATAAGCAAACTGAATCTAATTTGTCAAATCTCAAAATCTTAATTTTAATCTGTCATGTTATGACCTAGGAGTATTCCCATGTACAAAAAAAAAAAAAAAAAAAAAAAAAGAAGAATGTGCATTAGTCAGAGTTCTCTTCAAAAATAGCAAATGAAAGTAAGAATTATTTATTTATTTATTTATTTATTTATTTATTTATTTATTTAGTATTGGGATTCCCACACAGCTCAGATTTATAGTGTTCTTTCTGTTTCAACCTCTCCAGCACTGGGATTATAGGCTTGTGCCACCATACCCAGTTTCTGTGGTCTGCTAGGTGTGCCTGGAGTTCTGAGGTCAGCAAGGTATGCAGTACCAGCGATTGAATTCAGGTCTTTCTGTTTGCCAGGGAGGTGCTTAGATCATCAAGCTATCCCCCTAGCCCCAAGAATCTTTTTTAAAGAGGACATTCAGACACATTTGTGTTATTAAAATAATGCTTGGTAGCCGGCCTGTTAGCTCAGTGGACTAAAGTGTTCGCTGAGACAGAGTGCAGCAACCTGGGCTCAATCCGTGGCATGCTGTGCCAACCCTGCCTCTGGGGCATGCTGAGAAGATGATTTAGACTGAGCATGGTGGCATGTGCCTGTAATCCCAACACTAGGGAGGCTGAAAAACAGGAGAGTCACTATGATTCTAATCTATGTAGTGAGATCCTGAACACTCTGTAAACCCTTCCCTAAATACAGAAAAAAAAAATGCCAGAGAGGCTATAGGGAAAAAACGACCCTTGTCTATTATTGCTGGGAATGTAAACTAGAACAAAACACTATGGAAATAATATGGAAAGTTTTCAAAATAATAAAAGTAGAAATTTCATTTAACCCAGATATTTCCCTTCTGTATATCTTTTCCGATGAGTTAAAGACAACATACTACAGTGGGACATATATCTCCATTTTTATAGAAACACAATTCATAATTGAATCATTGAACTGCTTTATGTGTCCATTAACAGGTGATTGGCTAAAGAAATTATGGCATCCTACTCTGCCAAAAGAAGAATAAATCTGAGTCATTGTCAGGAAAATGAATGCACTTTGAGAACATAATGCTAAGTAAAATAAAGCAGACACATAAGCTTAAATATTGCATGATTTCTCTAATTTGAGAATCCCAAAATATAGTTACAAAGCAAAATGGAGCCTAGATAAAAAGAAATAGCAGATAGATCTTTCAAGAATGGGAGGAAAACCAACAAATAGAAGAAGAGGAAGATATTGCTGGGAAGGAGAAATATTGCCCTGGAGGGCTATTTCTTCTAAGATTTGTCTTAGGAGCAAAAGGGTCTTTTTTTTTTTTTTTTTTTTTTTTTTGATATCTTGGTTTCCCCTTTTCTTACTCCCTTGCTCCTATTATACAGACCAGGTGCACAGGGGTGTCAGCGTGTCTCCAAGGGGGGAGCATGGTTACCAAGCCTTGTAGTATACTAGGGGGAAATCTCCTCAAATATGAGGCCATACTTCTGAGACGATAAAATATTGTCAATGTGTTGCTCTACCAGCACAGCTAAAAACATTAGTCCCATTCTTTTGTGAGGAGGTGAGTCTGATTTTCTCTGTTAGAACTGTGCTCCCATTAGCTATTCTCCATCTTAAATTAAAGTGACTTCCGTTTTTGCTTCCTTAGAGCTTCTCCTGGGCATTTGTGTTGTCTTTTCGGCTTTTATTTCCATCATCACTGAAAGAAGTTCCTGTGCTGTGCTCTGTCCCTTCCTCGAGGCAGCACTTTGAAAAAACCCAGTCCCTTCCTGCCAGTTCTGGTTGTGGAACGTTGACCTTTGCGTGGAGGAAAGCCTGGGCAGTCCTTGAATTCTAGCAGCATCTTTAGGACAATTTTGTTGCTGAAACTCAGAAAACACGTGGAAAGAATAAAATCAGTGATTCACCTAAGTAAGCAGAATGTGATCTAAATGACTCAGATATTCATGAAAATAATATTTTTCAAGTATTAGATGATAATTTGAATAAATGTAATGTATAATTATGAAAACATTCTAGGATACATTAAATTAGATTGATATATTTAACATATCAAATAAAAACCTTTGCATGCCATAAGTATGATGTTAAAATATATGTGGGTAAAATAGGGCAAAAAATTCAAAGTATATAAGATAAAAGACTAATCCCAAAACTGGTTTTTAAAATTTGATTTGAAATACTAAATGCTTACAAAAATTGGCCAAACACGGGAACAGACAGTTTATTACAAAAATTCTTAACTTTATTTACAATGACAAAAATGAAAAATTAAACTGCATAAAATATTTTTTACTTGTCCAGTTTCCCCAAATAATAAGATACCAATAAACTATTCTAATTGTGCATATTGCTGGTGGTTGAGAACAACTCATGTCAGTACGTTCAGCTGGTGTATCACAGAATTACAACATTTTCTCTTTTGATTCATTAATCTCATGTTTAAGAGAGGTACATCTTCATGAATTTAAAAAGCAGCATTATTCATTGCATCATGGTTTGTAATGGTACTACTAAGCTTGGCTTTATTTAAAAAAGCTTCAAGTCATATTAGCAACTGCAGACTTTCAAACAATGCAAAGTCACTTAAACCACTAATATCGAAGTTGGCCAAGGCCTGGACACATTTGAACATACATTCTTTAGTTAACGAAGTTCTTCAGTAGTCTTCTGTGAAAAGCCCCCAGGGGTTGGGGAGATGGCTCAGCAGTTTAAGCGCCTACCTCACAAGTGCAAGGACTTAGGTTCCATCTCTGGTGCCACATACCATGCCTGCTTTGGAAACACTAGACATGCCATGCTGGCCACCAAAACTAGGTGTGGTGGCTCATGTCTGTAATCTAAGAGCTGGGGAGGCTGAGACAGGAGGATCAGTAGGAATCTGAGCTGTGTAACAAGACCCTGTACAAAATGAACAAATAAACAAATAAGTGAATGATTTTTTTAAAAAAGTTAAAGAAAAGAAAAGCTCCCAGACCTTTCACTAATGATGTTTATAACCTGGAACTGGTTTTTCAAGAATAAACATAAACAGAAGCAGCTAGGTCATCTGGTCAACATTATCTTGAGCTCAATACTCCCCTCCCCTCTTCTGGGAAAGCAACATGTGCCCTCTTTTTAATTTTTTTAAAAATTTTATTAATTTTAATGAGAAAGAAATAACAATGAGACAATTTCACAGCAGGTTAGTAGGACAGCCACAATAATTAATACATTGAATATTATTGTCTTCATAGTAGTTGTTCAGAGTACAAGATGCACACATGATATCTTTTCTGAACACTGTTAGTACACATCTTTCTTCTCTTTGAACTAAGAGAAAGTAGCTGTATATATAGTCCAACAGTCCATAATAGTAGTGGGTTATAAGCAGAACTGGCAGTGTCAGAAGCTGTTGATGTGAGCTATAAAATGCTCAAGTCACCCTCTTTTTAAGAATCCAACTGACAAGCAGCTTCTCCCTGCTCCTGTCCTATTGACTAGTCACATAGGTAGATAAGAACTTACAGCTACTTGCTTCCTTGCTAGTTTCCCTACAATAAAACTTTATCTTTCTGCAAAAAACAAGTGCCATGATGTAACTGTGCAGAGACCAAGTCTGTGCATTGCATAAAGGAAATGAATTAGCAGCCAGGGAAGGTGGGTGGAACCAAAAGCAGTGCATTGTGCTGAGCTGGCTGCTTGGGCAAGACATGAGCTTTCACTGGAAATTTAAGGAAGTGTGCCTTTAGCTACAGAATGAGTGGGGACACGAAGGAATCAGTAGCCAATTTCTTTGACACATATTCTGGTGTTACTTGAAGTTCTTCAGATGTAATGGGTACTATAAATCTAAACAAAGGTTAATTATTAAGAAGTTTATAATTGCTATTTCTCTTGTTCTTTTGCTTTATCTGAACAGCTTAATCTAACAATTAATATCTTAATCATTTAGGCTTTGAACTTTACATTGCTTGGCATAAATAAAGCACAAAGAGACAATTAAAAATAATGAGGAACAATTAATTCATAGGGGTTTCAACTGTGCCGCTGCACCACTCAGATAGACCTTGCTTGATAACACAGAGCAACTCCTTTTGTTACTTGGCTACCATGTGGAGATGGGATTCAGAGAAGTGAGTTTGTAAAAACCGAACTAGAAGTTCTTAGGATGACTGTCAATATGGGATGTCTCTGTATTAGAAAACAGCAGGCTTTTGATCTTGGAAGCTTTATTAGACACACTGAGTAATGGAGATGTGGGAGTTTCCTGGGGTCCTATGTCAGTGAGAGAGATTTGTATGAGAAATTTTATAAAATCATGATAATCATGTAGGGAAAAGATAGGCTGAAGGACTCATTAAGTGTTATTAAAAATTAATAAAGAATCCTTCTAAGGACAGCATCTTCCTTGACAGATAGACTAGAGCAATTAGGGTTAGACAAAGACAAAGAAACCCCAGGATGAAGGTTCCTAGGTAGCATGATTAATATAAGAATTACACACTCTTGCTTTACTTAATCCTTAAGCCTAAGCCACCCTTTAATAAGGCCCCCACTGTACTCTTATCTACCACCAAAGGACAAGGAAGTCCTATTCAGAAGAAATGCAAGGTTAGGATCAAAGGCAGCCAATGACTCAATCAGATTCCAAGAGCCCAAGTGGGAGAAGGAGCTAGAGGAAAAGATCCACAGCCACTTCAAATCTTTTTGTTGTTGTTGTTGTTGCTGCTTTTTAAAAATTTTATTAATTTTAATGAGAAAGAAATAACAATGAGACAGTTTCAAAACAGGTTAATAGGACAGTTACAATAACTAATACATTGCATATTGTTGTCTTCATAGTAGTTGTTCAGCATACACAGACAAGATAACTTTTCTAAACACTATTAGTACAAATTTTTCTTCTCATTAAACTAAGAGAAAGCAGTTGTATGTATAATCCAATAGTCCATAATAGTAGTGGGTTATCAGTAGTACTAACAATGTTGGAAGCTGTTGACTTGAGCCTTTTGCAGCTGAGCATATTAATATGGCATTACCTTTTATACCTCATGGTTAGACCTTTTCTGCTGGATGGTTAAGATAAAGATAAAGACCTACATAACAAAAAAACATGACTTTTGCATCTGAAAAGGTCAGTCAAATCTCCTCAGGATTCATCCTGAAACCACGTACATATAGTGTTTTATAGATCTTTTGTCAGTGTCAGTCATCTCTCACTCAGCCTGAGAGAATGTTTTCTCACTAGGTGACTCTCCTTAGACACACTATACATCATCAGTTCTTTTTCTCTATAGCACCATAATCTCCTTGAACAGAATAATTGGGACACCACTGAGTTATAGGATGTCACAGTACAGATTCTCTTATGTCGTGTTTCCCAGCTGACCTTGAGGGGCTAGGGCCAAAATATTGGCTATCCTTGTAACCCTTCTTTTTCTTTAATTTTTTGTTCTGCCAACTGAAGTTGTTAACCCTCCAGAAGAGAAGCTTAGTGACATTATTACTCTATAACATAGGCTCTTGAATTTTTCACCCTGATTAACGATATATGCTGATATGTGTAAACTAAGCAACTACACTGAGGATAGCAATGTATACTCTAAAACCATGCTTGGAATATCTATCGTTCTGGTCTTCTAAATGTGTACTGCTTCTAATGGGATATCAATTATTGCTATCTCTCTCAAGTAAATATTTGTTTTTAAAAAACTAATAAAGACAATAAGAAACAAGAAAAAAATGCCATAGGATTGACCCACTACAATTTTGTGTATGGTTAGATTTCTAAATTTTTGCTTAAAAATATGTAATTTTTATCACATTCTATAGGGATTTATTAGAACATCAATGATTGATGGAAAATATTAGTTCCATGTTATGTCTAAGATGTTTGACATTCAGAAAGATAGTGATGCTAGGCTGCTTGAAATCTAAGGATCCCTGCTCTATTATACCAGCATAGCCACCTAACTTCTTTCTGCACTAGCTCCTCCCACCCCAAACCAAACTGTTTTATTTTTTGTAAACTCTGCCCCTGTAGTTCATTACTGAAAGTGACAGTTTATAATCCCAGCAGGATCCCAAAGAATCCCAGAAGGATGTCTATTCCAGCAGAGATAGACTCTGATATGGCCTGGCCTAGCATGGTACCACATCCGTCTGCAGAGGCACAATAACAACTTTCTAGATGTCCTCTCTTGGCCATCACTGATGTCAGAAGCCAGTTGTTACTGCAGTGGGAAGGAAAATCTTTCCGTTGACTCTATGAAGTTCAACACTGGGGACTGCAAACTAAACTTACAAAAGACAGATTAGCAAGAAAAAAAAAAGTTTCCTTGACATGGACATAAAGCTCTAAAAAATATAGTTCAAAGAAGTTAATGAATTATAGGCCTCTTATTGCAGAAAAGATGAACAGAAAGGGCACTATAGTGAAACAAATAGCTTTCAGAAAAGACAAATGAGCCCTTAAGAAAATAGATAGGGACATGATAATTAAATGACAACATGTGGGTTATTTCTAATACTGATGCTGACATGTTTGGTTTCTCATCTCTGATGACAGGAGTCAATCTTTCCTGGTTGAACAACTCTCAGGGGGGCAGGATTAATGACAGTTGGATATTTCAGAAGTCTTTTCTATTATGTAAATGAAAATTCACAATAAAAGCTCTTCTTATGGCTGTTAATACTCAAATATCTTCAGCTGAAAATAACTCTTATGCCACAATAGTGAATTCTGGTTGCCTTCAGGGCCATTGCCACACTTCTTGCTGATACAGGACAAGCAATAAAATTTAGATATTATGTAACTGACAGTTAACTTATGACATTTCTGTCCCTTTTCCAATCACATCCTGGTTTATAGGAACTATTACTGACTGAGTAATTTGGGGCAGGTTTCATCAAACTACAGAGAATATCACCGAAGGGCTTGAGAGCTAAGAATCATTTTTTCCATTTTTCAATGGTTGAAAAAGTACGAAGAACAATATTTAGTGACTGTAGTGTATTAATGCTCAACTACAGCAGAGACCACCCAGTTGAACTGTGTCAACATGGATCTGAGAGTGCAAGATCCACGTGAGGACTGCTGCCAAAAACACACAAAAGGAGAGTGGGAAGGAACAGTTGCATGCTGCTGATTCCTCAGGAGAAATTTTGTTGTGCCTGGTTTTCCTGAGGGAACTCACGCCTTCCCTTTTGTTCCACCATGAAGTCTACCTTGCTCAGAGTGAGCTGGAAATGGGGAAACTTCCTAGAGGTGCACTGGAGCTCAGGGTGTGCAGCAGGAAGACGCCTGTCTCTCTTTCCTTTACCTCATGTCTCTCTCTCTGTCTCTGTCTCTCTCTCTCAGTCTATTTCTGTGTCTCTCTGTCTCTGTCTCTCTGTCTCTGTCTCTGTCTCTGTCTCTGTCTCTGTCTCTGTCTCTGTCTCTGTCTCTCTCTCTCTCTCTCTCATTTCTCCCCTCCTTACCTCCCTCCCTCTGTCCCTGCTTCCAGTGCAGTTCTCTCAGCTTCCTGACACAGATCCTTCACCCTGTGGTGCAGACTTTCTACATCTACCTCTGGTCCTTGGGCCTTTGCAGCACAGATCCTTGTTATGCAATTACATGAACTTGAACAAGACATTCGCATGGGCTCCAGGCCTTCCTCTGGATTTTTGTGGGACATCATCATGTGACCCAAGCACTTAGATGGTTTTTTTGGGTTTCTGAGTGCCAGAAATCTTTCTCAAAAACCCTGTCTACAAGAGGGACATGTAAAAACAATAAGCAAGCTAGTTTTCTAAAATTACCACTGCATAAATGTAGATGTTGCCTATTGCTACTTTCATCTATGACAGGGTTGAATAAGTATGATGGAGACGGTTTGGCTAATAAGCCTAAAATATTCACTGTTTAAAAAAGCCTAAACTATTCACCAGT
>PVKN010034052.1:0-11911 GCA_004027915.1 Capromys pilorides
CGGAGGTTTGGTTTTGTTTTTAAATAGAAAATAATACAAATTATTCTTACCTGGCGTTTATGTTTAACCACCCGTGTCTTTTATACTGTTTCTCCAAAGTTGAGAAGTTAATGTTCAAAAAATTTACTCCTTTGCATTGGTAAGTTATATTTAATATTTGGGGCTATTTGGCTTATAATTTTAACTGCCAACCGTTGAACAAAAAATAATCTCCAGGATTTGGCATTTTTGAGGTTTTTGTTGGCAAATGTGGAAATGTTCGAAGCAAGCTGTCAAAAGATGAAAATGGTGAGGTTTCTCCAAAGGGTATGAATTTTATTTTATTTTATTATTATTTTAAATTATGGCCGGCTCAGCCTGCCCTGGGGGTGGAACAGGCACAGCATGGGGTGCTGAGGATTGAACCTCGGTCCCTGTGTTTGCCTAAGCTTTCCTAAGCAGGCGCTTTAAACCAGTGGACCATCTTGCCAACCCTTGGGTGTGAATTTTAAATGACTAGAGAATACCAGTTTGGAATTACCTAATATTACACATAATGTATGATTGCAACCTATCCAAATATATTTTGCCTCTGGTGCCAACTGGTTGAAAGATACAATGTGTCTTTGTTCTATTCCCACAAAAAGGAAGCCCCTATGTTTTTCATTATGGGGAATCAGGAATAGGCTTCTGTCTGTGTTCGCGTAGGAAGGCCCAGTCTCCTTACAAGTCTGATGAGATAGTCTGTGGTACTGTGTTAGAAGTTCGCTCCTGGACTCTTAACACATTACTTCTTCCAGTCGGTAGATGGTGGAATTTAGTTTTAATCCCAAAAGTAGTTGTGCACACTCTGGGAACTGAGTCTGAATTAATTAGATGGATGCAGACATCCCTCGGGTGTTTGAGTCTGCTTTTTCCTTGATGTTTCCTGACTTTCCGTTTTCCGTAGACATGGGGAAGTCTCTTTCGCACTTGCCCTTGCATCCCAGTAAAGAGGATGCCTGTGACGGAGGCGCAGGCACTGGAAGCATGCGAACTGGACTGGTGAACAACGAAGTCCATAATGAAGACGGGAGGAATGGAGACGTCTCACAGTTTCCGTATGTGGAATTCACAGGAAGAGATAGTGTCACTTGTCCCACTTGCCAGGGGACAGGAAGAATTCCTAGGGGTATGTGTTACGCTTTGTTTTTTCATTAAAGAATGACTCCACCCAATTCTCAAGTGCTGACAGTGTAAAACCTATGGGTCTGAGCAACCGTTTTAACTGTTTTACAATAGAAAGCAGGGTCTCATATTAATTACCTTCAGTTAAAAGAACACAAACAAATATATTAAGGTTCCCAAAGCAGTAGTGAGGACGACTTCCCCCCATCCGATGTTTTTTCCTTTCCCGCTTGCTATTGTGGGTCATGCACACTGTCATTTGGAAACTTGGCCCTGTGACTTGGCAACGTGGTCCTGCTTGACATCTACAGAGAGTATGAGGTCACCGTTGCTTCCCCTGGTGACTGTTAGAAGCAGCTTAAGCAACTTGGTCATTTTGACATGAGTAATTCATTTAAAGAAGAAAATGTAGAGCTTATGGAAGGCGGAATACTGCCGTACTCTGGTGAGGGGTAAGGAGGCACTCGGAGGTGAATGGAGGCACCTCCAGGTTATGGTGTGAAGAAAAAATCAGACACACACGCTTTAAATACCGCATGGCTTCTCTAACATGAGAAACGCAAAGTAAAGAGCAAAGTTAAACATAAGAGGAAACAGGGAGATGTTCACTGAGGAGAACAAGTGATTGAGAGTGAAGGAGGGAAGAAGGACGGGGAAGAGAGATGTGAAAGAACTTACGGGACTTGGACCTTTTGTAAGTGGACAGTGTGACTGAGGATTGGGAAGAGCAGGGAGAGATGAGAGGAACAGGTGACGAAAGACAATTTGGCTGCGCATGCACCGACTCCCCACAATAAATTTGATCATTATGAACTGCAAACATGAAAAAAGAGGAGGTTGTCCATGCCTTAGCTGGCTATTTCTGAAAGGAACTCCATGGTGTAGCACGCTGACCCAAATAGGAAGAGAAAATGGAGATGTGTTAAGCCACTGCGGCCACGAGAAGGAAATGCGCTCCTTTGTGGTGTTTTTGGGCTTCTTCAGTAGTGCTAATATGGAGAGGTCAGATGTGAGGTGCCTCGCGCTGCTTTTATTCTCTACTTGGCCAAAGTTGTGTCACTATGGCGATCTGAACTGTGAAACCGAGTGGGAACGCCAGGCTCTCAGTCTAGATGGAGAAAAAGGGGACCCTGGTGTGCCACAGCGTCTCAGTCAGTGGCATGAGAACACATTCATGAAGAACGCCTCGAAAGTGCAGCTAGAGTAAAAGCAGAAAAGCCTGCGTGTGCAGCAAAGAAAGCATAGCTAAGAGAAAAAAAGGGTTAGCTTGTAACGCTCCTAAGTGAACAGGATGGCGTTTGAGTTGGTGATGTGTAGGCCGTTGCAGTTTTTGTAGTTTAAAAAAAAAAATGTGTAGCGTAGAGTAGGATCAAAGAGACAGAAATAAAAGTGTTGTGTCTTCTGAGGTGTTTGATACACGGAAGAGTGTAGAGTGGTACAGGAAGTGATTATGAGGTTTGAACCAGGATTTTTTTTTAATGGAATGATTAATGAGTGTATTTTGACAAAACCGGTCTGTAGAGGAAACATTGGGAATGCAGGAGATGGGAGAATTACTGGAGAAATGTCCTGAAAAGATGAAAAGCGTTAGATCTAGTGGGCAAGTGTGGAAGGCTGTTCTTACCAAAGAATATAGAAAGCCTCAGTAATGAAGGAAAGCTTCAGTAATGAAAGGTAGAGGGAGGACATGGGAGCAGTTAGGTAGACAGAGAACATTAAATCAAAATTTAGACTGTGTAGACTATGAAATAAAGGTTTTATTGGGCCGGGGAGATAGCTCAGTAGAATAAGCATTTGCGTGGCAAACGCAAGGGCCTGAGTTCAATCCCTGGTTCCGCAAAAATACATACATACAATAAAAAGGGGTTTACTGAGCTGTTAGATTGTAACCAAAGATAAAAGGACCAAATTTCTTAAGCTACAAGTGGCATGGGCAGATAAGTGGTGAACAAATGTTCACCGGACCACAAGGACCAAGAGTTTTCATGATAAAATTTGGGTCAGAAGGCTTAAGTCATTTACATTAAGCTTATGTTGGCTATAGATAAAGAGGTAAGAGAATGAAGGGACCAAGCTCCTGGGATGGAAGAATAATCCATAAAGAGAAGTTTTTGCTACTTTCTGGTTGGTTAGTTCCAAAAGCAGAATGCTTGCGGGCTTGATGAATAATCTTCAAATTACAAGAAAGGAATATGCAGGTTTTTCTTTTTTGTTGATTTACCTTGATGTTCTGAAGTAAAATAAACTTACCTGCTTCCTCCATTCTCTGACATGTCAGAGTTCTCTTACCGTTGTGGTGGTAGGAGCTTATGGAAGACCTCTTCTGTTTACTACACTGTGAACTAAGAATGCGTATCACAGATATTAAAGGTTAGAAGAGAGTAGAAGTTATCAAAATATGGCCTTGGAGAGTTATATTGTGTGTACAAAATAGGAAACGACAATTATTAGCCACTTGAAAGGAAGCATCTCAGATGAGGTCACTGAGCTCTTGAGGCTTGAGACAAGGAAGACACCCGTTTTGGTTTTCAGAAGGAATAGTGTTAGCATCTCAAGTTTTGGGAAGGAGAGGCAACAGTATGTTTCTTCTACTGTCTGTCATTCAGTCTTACTGGCAGTAGAGAAGTTGAAAGAAGGAAGGCTTGGTAAATTTAGATTCTCTGATAATGGGGACTTGTTAGGTTTTTTTTATTAGGTTAAAGAGGAATACAGGGCAAGCGAGATGGTTCAGTGGTCTAAAGTGCCTGCTTAAGAAAGCTTAGGCAGCTTCAGGGACTGCGGTTGGATTCCTGGCACCACATGCTGTGCCAGCCACACCCCCAGGGCACGCTGAGCTGGCCATAAAAAAAAAAAAAGAGGAAGACAGCCTTCTCCATTATTTCTGATTAGCCAGACATCTAGGAATAAAATGACACAGTGTCTCCTATAGAGCTTCTGCTAGGTAAGTTTTGAAGAGCTAGCAAGAAGTTTACTAAAGGAGTGAGGGAAGGTCTAGATGAATTTCTAGGCTTCCTAAAGTATATAATGAGAGCGTGCCACTGTGTTTTTACTTAATCATTTGAATAAGTATTTAAACCTGCTGCTTTTACTTTTAGGACAAGAAAACCAACTGGTAGCATTGATCCCGTATAGTGATCAGAGATTAAAACCAAGGAGAACGTAAGTGATTATAAGAAAATAAAAGAGTTTCTTAGTTTGGTTTTTATATCTTCTCATTTTCAATTATGTTTCAATGATTATTCTAATTAGGATCACTGGAAGGAAACTTCCTATGAGGTTGTTGAAAGTATGCCATTATATGCTTTGTGTCATTAAACGAAAAGGATTTCTGGTTGGGGGTATCTTGAAAGCAGTATGACGTCCTTGCCTTCTCCAGTTTTATTATGACAGATCTAGAGTAACAGTGGGAAGCACGCATGTGCCATTTTCATTAAAAATGCGTGCAGAATCCCAGCCTTGTAGTGAGCACTCAAGCCTTGATGACAGCAGGACCCAGATGTACCTAATGACTTCATTGAGGCTGTGAAGGAAACCGAAGGAAAGTATTTAAGAGGTTTAGGCATCACTGGACAGAGCCAGTACTGTGCCTCCAAAGAAAAGAACCCTAGTCAGAGGGCAAGTATTTTTGAGAACTGCATGTTCTGATGAGAAGGCTGCATGCTCTCGTTTGGAGAGAGGACTGACAACCACTACTGGCCCTGAAAGGAGCCAAGGGAAATGGACCATGGGCCAGGGAGATCGCTCAGTAGAAAAAGCACCTGCCTGACAAGTGTAAGGTCCTGAGTTCAATCCCCAGTAGCACAAAAACAAAAACAGAGACACATATCTTAAGGCGGGGGTTGGGCGCTGTTGGAGGATAGGATTTCTTTTATGCAGGACAGGAACTGGGAATAAAGCAGAAAAATTCCAGCTACTGGAAAATCAGTCTCAGAACTATATGGAGATGAATACTCAGAGGCCATTTTTTTTAAAGTATGGAGCCCTTGATCAGTAAAGCTAAGGAAGCAGCCCTGGTGCATCCTTATCACGCAAAGTGAACCTTCTCTTTAAAATACAGACGGCTTTCCTGTTTAAACACTAGCAATAGGAATGGAACTCAGTGAAATGCTAAAAGATGAGAACAGTGTGTGTTAAAAAAATTAAAACTTCAGGGGCTGGGGAGATAGCTTCATGGCACAAGTGCCTGCCTGGCAAGTGCAAGATCATGAGTTTGAACCCCAGTCCCACAAAAAAAAAAAATTAAAACTTCAATATGAAATGTCCCAAAAAAATTACAACTTATAGACAAAAGTCGTGACAGAACAGCAAGTCAGAAGTTGAAACACTCAGAAGTGAGAACCAAATAACAGGAAGATGTGAACAGAAACTGCAGATCCTGCAAGAGAATTTTAGAGAAGTATTTTTCTGCACAAAACTGGAAGAACCAATGGGAATTCGTATCCCCCAAAGTACAGTGAGGGAAACAGGAAATAAACAGGAAGAAGGAAAACACAAATTTATTAAAAATACTGGGGAAGAAAATGATAAAGAAAATGGAACAAGTATTTAATTGGAGCTCCTGAAGGTGAAAATCCAAAGAATAGAACAGAGCAAATACTGAACATTTAATTCAAGCATACAGGCATAAAACAGAAGAGGATGTGATGCTGCACATTGAAAATGCACACCACCATCCTGAGATAAACAGAGAAAGCTAACACAGGAAAACCAGTTCTAGAGAGGCTTGCTTTTTGAAGGCTTAAAGAAAAGCCTTCGCACATGCAGACAGAAGGGTCACAGCTTTAATTTATGAAGGATGGAATAGTGGATTGACTGCTTCTTGAGCACAGTGCTTCAGAGTAGGCAGCTGTGCAGTAGCAGATCTAGTAATCACTGAGATAAAGTGAACTCAAGGGTATACGAACATTCTGGCCCTTTATTGTAAACTTTATGAAAACAACATGAGCTGATGATAGGTTCTGGTCTTTTTTTTTAAAATGTGTCGAAAAATACCAAGATGAGAACAAAGCTAAGATGAAAACCCTTGCAAATCATTGCATCCAGTGGGCCAATATCCTTACAGTGCTTAAAGATGTAAGGAAAGTTCCCAAAGGGCCTGAGGGGACCAGAAGCCAGCGCGCGCACACACACACACACACACACACACACACACACACCCCCATTGATCTTAAACACGTGAATGATACTCAGTGTTGCTCATTAAAGAAATTTTGCACTGAAGTTCCTCTCTATGAGATTGGCAAAACTCCAAACTTCGCTTAGCATATTTAGTTGGCACAGAAAGTAAGCTTGTGCATGCCTTGCCAGTGAATGGGAATTTGGCATTACCTAACAGAACTAAGTATGAAGTTAATCTTTGGCACAGGAACTCTGAAAAATGTGTTCTAAGGATAGTTGTCAAATTGAGTAGCATTGGTGGAAACTATTCACATGCTAGTGTTTGTAGTAGCAAACATCTCGACGCTATTTAATTCACAAATAGTAGAGGGCTGGTAGATTTAAGTAATACTATGTGTACCTGACAGTAAAATGGAATAAGAACTGCGTTTTACTGTAGTGTGGTATTCAGAGCACGTTTTAATTGAGAACACATTCTACATGCCCACACGTGTGCACAGCGACAAAAGCAATGGAATCCTAAGTCAGTAACTGACGATGTTAGTTTCTCCGAGAGTGTGAGAGGGAGCTGGTAACCCAGCAAGATTGGGCTTTACAATCTTGACTTTCTTTTTACGTAACCTAAAACATGAAATCAAACACTGCAACAGTAGCTCCTAAATTTGGAACAAAAAGAAACAAATGATTGTGGCTGCACAGTGAGTGAGCTGGGGAGTAAGGGCCGCAGAGCGCCTCCCGGGATCTCAGGGGGATCTCAGGCCGCTGCCCCTGATGGGCCGTCAGAGCTGCGAGTAGAGCCACAGCAGGTGTACACTGTGTGCCCAGGAGCGGCACTGAGCGCTCAGGAAGACCTCTCAGGGAGTAACTGTCACATTTTTATACATAAAGCAAATAAGTAGGTGAATGTCATTAAAGAACAAAATTTTTAGTATAGAAGCAGTGATATGAGAATCAGATACAGAGTTTCCACTTCAGACAAGGTTAGAAATAACCTAAAATAATTAAGAAACTTGACAAATACATTAAGCAGTCTTTTCATACAGTAGATCTCCGGCAGCAAAGGAAGCTGCCCCTGACAACAAGGAAGGAAATGAGTTCAGCCATGGTGTTGTTCCGCTTGCTACCTGGAAACAGGTCGCAGGCTGTAGCCAGGGCAAGGAACCTAGGGGAGCTTTGAGCTTTGCTGCTGCCCTGCTGAGGTGAAGGCGCGGAGCTGAGGGTGCAGGAGGCCGAGGGGGCTGCAGGTAGCAGAGCACACAGAGGAAGGTGGGGAGCGCAAGGCTCCTGCTGGCTGGCAGCGGGCCCTGGGAAGGATCCCAGGCTGGGCAAGGACTGCCCTGTGGGAGCAGAGCAACCAGCCTGGGAAGCTCACACAGGGCACAAAGACTCTTTCCTCAATTTGTAGTAAAATTATATTATTTGAGGAACAACTCAGGGTCTTTATTTTTTTATGAGTTGGGCAGTTATGGTGAAGTATTTACAAAATTATCTATTGATTGTGTTTTGTATACTTTAGCTATGTCATTTAATACTAACACCCATATATACTTTAACTAAATTACCTTAAAGAGTACAGATGGAAAGTGACAGAAGGACAATGGTGACTTGATACTGCCCGTACTACAGAAGCTTTGTTTATGACTTCATTAGCAGTGTGTGTCGCCCAGGGTTTGGTTGCTGTCACCGTGGGACCGTCAAGCACAGAGCGCCCACTGGGCCAGTGCACTTGCTGGTTTTTTTTTTTTTTTTTTTTCAATTTGGAATGAAACTCAATGTGGAATGTCATTTTATTGTCCTCCTGAGTTCAGTAATGTTTGCTGTAGCTGTAAATCCTGTGGCCCGAGGCACTCACAGCCAGGACTGCTCTTTCTGAGCCGAGAGCAAAGGCAGGCTCATCCCGCACAGTAGCACAAGCTCAGCAGGAGCAAGTTAACCAAGCGTGTACTTTTTTAATCATTTACTCTCTTTTTTCTTCACTTAAGCAATTTAAACTACTTAGAAAAAAATGATGAAACATCCTTACAAGGGTATTTAATCCCTGTTGTGAGGCGTGCAGTGTTTAACTTCATAACGATGGAGAGAATTGGTTTGGACCAGCTTATGGAAGAAAGAAAAGATTTGTTGCATAATTATGCTGTCAGGAAGATGACGCAATGTATGGCTTGGAATAAAAAGGCTTTTTAGCAGAGGGCGGTATATTAGACAGATTAGGAAATTGGAAACAGTGCTGAGAATATTTTTAACCAAAAAGAAAAGTTTCCTTTATAAAGATTAAAAAGAAAGTAGTGAAAGTAGGGAAAGGGCCAGGGAGGCAGATCAGTGGAATAAGCACTTGGCTGGCAAGCACAGGGTCCTGAGTGGAATCCGCGGTACTGGGAAAAAAAAAATTGCTATGAAGTTAGAAGCGTATCAAAAACATGTTGAGTTCTTTTTTCCTGTAACTGGATATATTATCTCTTGGATTAAAAAACTAACAATTTCAAGCCCAAGTTTATCAGTGTAAATAATGTGTTTTTGTATAGTACGGACATAATTATCAGGGGCTGACAAAACTGAAAATTGAGCTAATTCTGGTCACTGAGATTGGTAGTGCGTGAGATTATTTCATTATCTTTTAAGACCTTGGGGTAATTCTGCTGAGCAGTCACTTCAGGAGAGCGCGTCGCGGTGACACTCAGATGCGCAAACCCTGCTTCAGTAGACTCAGCAGGAAACACTGACACCTCTGTCTGTGCAGAGCTCCAGGGCCTGAACCTACTGTGAAGTCTTGTTTAAGAGTTACCTCAGTAAACATTCATTAGAAACCTGCAGTCCCCTTCCCCAGAAGTGAATTGATCTTCCACGGAGAACGTTTAATACTTAGTAGAATCAAAGCAAAACATTACCTAGTACCTTCAGAATATGAGTGTCTGGTGAAATTCTATGTCTTCTTGCTGGTATGATGTATAGAAAAATATTCAGGGTAAAAATACCTGCTCTAACTGTATCATTGTACAATTTTAGATATTTACATACTCCCTTTCTGTTTCAGAAAGCTGTATGTGATGGCGTCGGTGTTTTTCTGTCTGTTCCTTTCTGGATTGGCTGTGTTTTTCCTTTTCCCGCGATCAATTGATGTGAAATACATTGGTGTAAAGTCAGCGTATGTCAGTTATGATGATCAAAAGAGAACAATATATTTAAATATTACAGTAAGTACAAATCTCTATTGGAAACGTTTTATTTCACCCTTTTTCCTATTAAGCAGCGTCCTCAGCCTGTTGGAGGGCTTGCGTGTTGAGTGTTAGAACGCTCTGCTCTGCTGTCTGCGCGTCTTTGCGGTGTCAGCCCTGCTCTATCTACCATTTCTGGTTTTGCTGACAATGGCATATAATAAGTACTGCTAATTCATGCATAGAGGTATTTAACATCTGACAATTCCTTTAGTAAAATTAAATTAAATTAAATTTTCTGGAAAACAAAAGGTATTAGCATCAGTTAACTCTTCAACATTTGACTCTATAAATAACCCCTAGTAAGGCATGCTCATATGTGATTCAGTAGAAGTTGTTTATAAATGTAACATTTTACTTCCTTGCATTTTTTGAAATACAATTTTTGTCATGTTCAATGGGCCAGTCCTTTATTCTGTTTAAATATAAAGTAAAATGATTGTTTGATTTCTCTTTTACAAAATAGTGGGTTTGAAAATGTCCTGTGTGTTTGCCAGGACAGCATTTAAAAAAAAATTGTGCAACTGCCCAACTCCTAAGAACAGTAAACAAACCTCAGAGATCGTTTTCTGCTGTTTTTGTGCACGCATGTACCTGTGTGTAATGTGCATAGGTAAAGTACGGCTTGTACCCAGATGGTTTCCCAGAGCCTCAGGCACTCTTCATACGTGGAGAGTTTTGGCTAGATTTAAGTGTGATACTGAGATCAAGGGCTTAGTGCTGGGACTGGACAGATGAAGGCCCGTCCTGAATGGGGTTGGCACCACCCAAAGGGGCTGTAGCCTGGGTAGGCTGGGAGAGGCAGGCTCACAGCTGTGGCTGCCTGCTGCCTGCTGCCTTCCACCTTCCACACCCGGGAGTGTTTCCCCCTGTAGTGCCGCTCTGCCATCCCACCCTGCCTGGGAAATAGCCAACTGGGGACTAAAACCTCTAGGAACTATGAACTGAAATTGCCCCTTTCACTTCTTTAGCTGGTGGGTGTCAGATATTTTGTCTTAGTCATGAGAAAAGTAGCTAGGACCTGGGTCATGCTGGTCTCCACCTGTGTAGCTTCAGGCACAAGGAGCACCTACAGGACTGATCTATTTGGAAGAATGTGGACGTGGTTGATTTTCCTTGCACAGGTGAATGCTAAAGTAGGGGAAAGGACTCTTGCAGTGGTGGTTGAGAGCAAATAACCGTGAGGGTCGGACCGTGAAGTGAAAGACGAGATCCGAGTGGGGTCACTACTGCACGACAGAGAAAAGAAAGTTCATAGATCCAGCTGTTCTCTGTGTGCGCGGTCAGAGCCGGCGATGTAAGGACTTAAAGAAAACTGGAAACGTAGCGTTTGTAATAAAATTGCGAATACAGCATGCCAGCGTTCCTTGTAGCACTGTGAATAAAACATCATAACACCATGCTAGTTCTAAATATTTTTATATAATCATGAAATTATTTTTTACTATTTGCCCACTTTAACAGCCTCATAGAACAAGGAAGATAGTTTCCTTTTGCTTCACATTCACAACAGTGGCCCGATTGTTTTGGCCTTCTGCAAAGTTTGCTGTAGTGTCCAATGAAGTAAATATGTGATAATTGCTATTAAAAATGTGAAGTTTCCTTTTGCGTTAGAGCATAACATTCATAGTCTGGAGTTTACCTGCCAGTGGGGTCTTTGTTCCCAGAGGAAACTCCTAGGCCGGATCTTGCCATCTGCGTTTCCATCAGCATTTCTAGTCTTCTGAGCTCTGACCGGAATGTCCCAGCAAGTCTGACTTACAGCCTTCTCGGGTTTCCTTAGCCAGTGTCTCCAGACTTTTCCAAGCTCCTGTGAACCAGTTCCAAAGCCTTCTGAGTTACATGGTCAGTGGCATCACAGCAGTGATCCTATGCTGGGAAACAAAGCTGGCCTTGGTCGCTTTCTTGTCATCGTGACCCAGTACCAACAGCCACCACTTAAGAGATGAGGTTTATTGTGGCTCAGTGTACAGAGGTTTCCATCCGTAGACAGCTGGCTGACTCCAGGATGACCAGGCCAGCGTGACGCGGAGTCATGGCAGGGAACCTTCTCATGATGAAGTGACTATGTAGCACAGAGGCCAGGCAGGGAACAGGAAGGAAGGGAACTCACTTGCAGGGCCAGGACCCACCTTTTCCTGACAGCCTCCACCTCGGTAGCAAGTCAGCCGTAATGCCAAGAGACGCAGGTCACCTCGCAGGGCCCGCCTGTGATCCAGCAAGGCTACAGGGACAATGTAGATAGACCATAACATCACAGGTTTCCAGGTAATGCCTCATGATAATAGCTAAACATTAAATAAGGAATGAGAATTGCTGTTTTGATGAACGCTAGACTTTACTAGAGGGTTTTGAAATGAGAGGCTAATAAGATCACAGATGTTAATCGGTTCCCTAACAGTAGTTGAAAAGTGGAATAATGCTGATCTTGTTTC
>PVKN010034053.1:0-11901 GCA_004027915.1 Capromys pilorides
GTCCTGCTGGCTAGCCCTAGTGGAGGGCAGTTGCAGGGTATAGGGCCACATTGACTCTGCCTGAGCTAGAAGCCCATGGGCTGGGCAGGCTCTGGAAGCCAAATGAGATCTCAGCCCAGCAGTCACCACCCCAGTAGTTGGAAGCCCCCCATGGTCAGTGCCCAGGAAGGGGTGAGAGAGCTGCACCCTCTACTGTAGCAGTGACACAGCAAGTGCTCAGGGAGTGGGCACTGTTGTGATTGTGATCATGCCCATCTGTTACTAGTCCAGCACCAGCTATCTTTCACAGGTATGCAGCTGTCACTAGGCTTGTCAGCCTCCATTTTCTTAGCCTATAAAACAGGGAGACATGTGTTTCTCAATGGAAATAGTTCTGCCCCCTCATGTGGCCCTCAAAAATGGGTCTGGAAACATGTTTAGCCATCACCGTGACTGGAGGTGCTACTGTCACTTAATGGTCAAGGGCCAGAGATGCTGCTAAGCATGCCATGTCTAGAACAGCTGCCACATCCACAGGTTGTCCTCCCCTGGTATTGGCAGTAACACTTTGTTGACCAAGAGTGCACATTGCGTGTTGGACATGATAATCTGCCTGATGCTTGGCAAAGTTTGTAGAAGAGTCCGAGCCAGCAAAGATGAGGCTCAGGACTAGGAGGAACTTGGGGGGCTGTCATGAGGGTGGGCCTGGGGATACAAGATGCCGCTGTGACACTGGTCCTCATTGGACAGCGGAGAGACTGGGAAGAGAGAAACTGCCCTGGGTCCGGGTGTGGGGAGGATGTTGTGTGGGGCCCCAGCAGGTGCTGCAGCTGAGGAGCCGTGGCAGCATTTCTGGCAAGCGACAAAGCACTTTCTGGTGAGGTGAGAGGAGTTGGTAGGTCCTGACCACTCCCCAGAACTTGCTGAGCAGAGCCTGCCTGGACACTGTCCCCTGCCCCAGTAGCCAAGACAGTGCCTTGTCTCCATGTAAAATTGCACCCTTTTTCCAGCCTACAGTCTCTTACAGTAAGTGAATTTATTAATCCCAGCCAGAGTCAAGGGTTTCTGGTGATCCTGGAATTGAAGGAGGGAACAATACTGCCAGTCTCACCCCAGCCTCAGAGGCCTGGGGTCTGTCCGAGTCTGCATTGGTGGCAGGGTAGGTCTCCTTGCTAATAATATCCTTCTTCTCGTTAGGCCTGCTCCCCTCCAAAGCTTCGTGCCAAAAGAGAGGTCCTCATCTGAACCCAGGAAAATGGAAAGAGAGATTGGGACTGAGTGCCCAGGCTGAGAAGGCCCTGGTCCCCCAAGAGGGGGGAAGACTTCGCCAGTCACTCAGAAGAATTGGTCTGGGCCTGGCATGGGCATGTGACCTTGCACAATCAGGATGGATGTTTACAGACACCCGGACAAGGCTGCCGCCCTGTGCTTCGCTCCCCATGGCACCTGCTTGCCCCACTTCACCCAAGAGAAGACCCTGCGAAACGAAGCTGCAGCGCACCCAAAAATGATGCCTGGGTCCTTTCTCTGCCAGTTGAGCCTTAAGCCCAGCTGGATTCATAGCCTGAGTCTAGTCTCAGTGACTGCTTTGGGGGTGACTCAGAAAAAAAAAAAGCTGAGGAAATGTAGAGGCTAGGGCTCTGATGTACTCATTTCAAGTTGCTAGCTCTTCATCAAATTGGCAGGACAGAGACCTCACACTGGGGCAGTGCCCTGCTGCTCCTCTGGCCAGAAATATATTTTTGGAAATGTGAGTAGTGTGAATACTTGATTTGGATAAGCCTGTAAAAGCAATACTTAGGCTGACTTATTTAGATTAAAAAATGTATGCAACTCTAGTTTCTCAGACTTTATTATTATTATTATTATTATTATTATTATTATTATTATTACTATTTCTTTGAACATTGCAAAAGGGTCCTTATGGACCTTGAGGGTAATAACAAGCAAAAGAGTCAGCACCCACCCCCCATTTGGAGATTCAGTGGGGTTTGGAGAAAGGACAGGTCTGAGAGTCCCAGACTGAGGCCTCCTAGCTTCCACAAGCCCAGCAAGCCAGGAGCAGCCTGTAGGGTATGGAAGAGAAGCCTGTTTGCCACGTGGGGACTCAGGCCTGAATCTCGAAGCAGTGGCATTGTGGAGGTCTCCCCACAGAGAGCATGGTAGACCTCTGTTAAAGATAAGGGTAATGAGTAAGAGGAAAGGGTTACACAAGGAGGCCTGGCAGACTCATGGAAAAATGACAGTAATCCCCCCAGTATATAGGACACTTCAGATTTTCAAAGCACCTTGCCATATCCCACATTAAGCCAGGCCCCACTGTGTAGGTGAGGATACTTAAGTGCAGCCCGTGGCCCTAGAGATGGCTATGACCATGGGATTCCAAGGAAGGGGATGTGAAGAGATGGGAAAAGAAGGTGGTCCAGAGAGCTGGGGAAACTGCACAGGAAGGGAGGCATTTGCACAGGGAGAGGCCTGAGGGCAGTGGGAAGGCTGAAGAGAGGCCTGGTGTCAAGCTCATTGCATGTGAAACCCCACCATGTAGTCTAAGTCCCCCAGTATCACCTCCCCACCACATAAACAGTACTCAAAAACTGATCCCAGCACACCACACCCGTACCCCACACAGAGGGCCTCCAGAGAAATCGCAGATCCAGCTAACATCTGGATTCCTTCCTTTAAGGGGATATGACCACAAACGTCACAATCGCTGACATGGGAACAATGGTTTATCCACTCCTTTTTGTTTGCTTGTTTTGAGACAAGGTTTTGCTATGTAGTTCAAGTTGGCCTTAAACTCACCACATAGCCCAGGCTGGCTTCGAACTCCTGGCAATCTTCTTGCCTCAGCCTCCCAAGTGCTGGGATTACAAGTATGTACTGCCATACCTGGCTATTCACCTCTTGAGATGAATTGGTGTTAATCATGAAAAGGAGGTCCTCCAGGGTTATGCACAACATAGCAGGGCTCAGACCTTGGGAGCAAAATCCAGACTAGTATGCAGTCACCAATTCATGACCTGAACCAGCTGCCCTTGTGCAATATACACGCTGCCCAAGCACACATCGCAGCCCTGTTAGAGCACTTGCATGCATTTATTTATTTATTTATTTATTTATTTATTTATTTATTTTATTTTATTTATTTGTCTTTTTGAGACAGGGTCTCGCTATGCAGTTCAGGCTGGCCTTTAGCTCACTTTTGTAACACAGACTGGATTACAGGCGGGTGCCACCATGCCCGGCTATCTATCTATTATCTATCTATCTATCTATCTATCTATCTATCTATCTATCTATATCTATCTATCTATTTATGGCAGGGCTTGGGTTTATTTCTTTTAAGGCTGGCGATGAACTCACTATGCAGCCCAGACTGGCCTTAAACTCACAGTGATCCTCTGCCTCAGCCTCCTGAGTGCTAGGATTACAGATGTGCACCATCACACCCAGCTATCAGAGAGCTTTAAAAATTTGCTAAAATAAAATGCAAGGGTTTCCAGAGCCAGACACCTGAACATTATACTCACCACTGTGTGTTTGGTGTATAGTTGTGGAATGAATAAAGCACAGCTGGCTGAGGATTATTCATCCATGCTACATTTATTAAGCACCTACTGTACACAGGCACCTTGTTGGGTGCAGAGGCCAGCAGTGAACAAAACAGTCCCTGATTTCCTGGAGTTCATAACCTAGGAAAAGAGCAGACAATGAATTGCAGTGCGGTTGGAGAGTGGGGACCAGGGAGAGTTCTGTTGTATGGTCAGTTTCCTTGAACCAAGTCCTAAAGCACGGGAAGTCAACCATATGCAAAGGTGGACAGAACATTCTGGGCACAGGCAAGAATGAAACAACTGGAGGTATACAATGATGACAGCTAACATGTACTGCCTCTCTCAATGAGTCATCACATAATCCTATGAGGAAGGTTCTGCGATTGTTCCCATATTACAGATAAGGATGATGAGGCACAAAGGAGCCTCTCAATACGTGAGTGATGAGCTAAAGTCCAGTGGTAGGAGGGGCTCAGCATGGTGCCTGGCACACAGTAACCCTAATTGTTAGCATCTACAACACACACGCAATGTCCCTTGCACTGTGATGAGTGCAACATGAACTGACTCATAAATAACTTGGTGTTAACTCAGCTGCCACTGAAACATCATTATGAATAGCTAGAGCCTCTGTTCCCACTTTGACATCTCTAAGCAGACAAAAGGCAGAGGGTTCAGATGTGCCCACCTGCCTGACAGGTGCAGTAGGGGACTGCATCAGTTTGAAGCAGTCACTTGGTGTTCGCACCTGGCCACAGACACAGGTTCTGTGGAATCCACATTGCCCCTACAAACACTGGGGCCCTTGAACAGTGATGGCTGTTTACCATTCAAAGCTAGGTGACAGCATATGAAACCAATGCAGAAGGCTCTACCTCTGCAGAGATCACCTGCCAGGCCCCAGGCCAATCCCTTAACCCTCCTGACCACAACTTTCACTTCCAGGGAGAGGAGCCAAGGTAGGAACCTATGGGCATTAGGGCTATGAGCTGCAGCTGAATAGCTGAATCCATTGCCACCAGTAGTGAGCAAGTTGTCTCCATCAATTCCTGGGTCAGGCTTCCAACCAGCAAGACAGTGCTTGGTGAAAAACAACAGCTGTGCTGGCAGCTCTCTGGGTGGAAAGCAGAGCTGCCAAGGCCCTCTCCAGCCCCTGCAGCCATGGCACAGTTCCAACTTGGCTAAGAAGTGGCTCCCAGCACAGAGCAGTGTGTGGAAGGCTGAGGAGAACATTCCTTTGTACAGCTTCAGCCTTGTGGTCTGCCAAAGAATGGATTTATACCAGATCTCAGGAAGCCGCAAACAAGATCGTTTCAGAGAAAAACAGGACTTGGCCAGTCTCTCTCTTTCTCTCTCTCTCTCTCTCTCTCTCTCTCTCTCTCTCTCTCTCTCTCTCTCTCTGTTTGCCTGCATGTGTGCATAGTGGAGGGAGTAGGAGGAAGTAGCCCCTCTCATATTGGCCAATGGAATATGGCAGGAACAAGGCCAGGCTATGACGAGATCATTATCCCTTGTGGTCTCTTTCCTCCTCCTCTCTTCTCTACCTCTACCTGATTGTCTATCTCTCTGAGTGATCATCCTGCACCATGCTGCAAGGAAGCCCAAATCCACCCTCTGGAGAGGTTTCCATTCAGCTGTCCCTTAGAGCCCCTAGGGCCACAGCCAGCAGAGAGCATCAGGTGCCAGACACACAGGTGGAGGAGCATTCTAATCACCTGGCCCAGCCAGGCCTTCAAGCTACCCCAGGTAATGCCAAGGGGGCAGAAGAGCTGTCCCTGCTGAGCCTTGCCCAAATGACAGAAGTATGAGCCCATGGATGTTTTTCAAGCTTCTGTAGCTTCGCATGGCTTATTATGCATTGAATAACCAGAACAGTAGTAGGTCCTCAAAGCAGGAATCATAGTATAAACCCAAGCCCCAGCCCTTCCTGTGAGACTGTGACATTTAAAATGTAGTGAAGAAAGATGGGGGAGGCAAAGGCTCAGGGTGGGCATGGGGCAGGGTCCCAAACTCTCTCCTCTCCCCTTAACCCTTAGTGTAACCATTCACTAACCCGGGATAAGATCCAGAATTCAGACCAGGCCTAGCTCTGACCTTGGCCAAAAGTTAGTGCAAACAGTAAGTGCCACAGGCAGATAGCAGCTGCCATAGAATCCCTGTCGGATTTGATGGTCAACAGACTGGGAGTTGTCCATGGGCATCCTCAAGCACTAAGCTGGCCCTGCTGAGCAGTCTGGTTGAGACTGGCATAGAGCAGGGACTTCCTGCCAGGCTGACTAGGGCCCAAGAAGGTGGATATATGGCAGTCCAAGTCCCTCATGCTGGCTTCTCCATGGCTGTCCAAGAGTGTTTGCAGCCTCAGGCATCTGGAGTGGGCCACACTTGTCTTGGCATTCACCAGCTGGAAAGGGCTATTGTCTACCCATGCCTGAAGGAGTCTTGTAGCTGGACCAAGTCTTCCTGCTGAGCAAGATGTGGGTCCATGCACAGCTTGGCAGTGCCAGCCCTGAGCCCACAGGGGCCAGGGGCCAGGCACTGAGGCTTAGGGGGTACAGCCCAGAGATGAGCTCTGCCCATATGTTCCCAGTCCAAGGTCCAGCGTGGTCAGTGTCCTCACAGTGCATTCTGTGGGGATCAGAAAAGGGAGGTGAGCAGGCATGTTAGGTAAGGCAGCCTTGACACATGGGGGACCATGGGAGCAGGGCTAGAGGGGATTGCAGCACAGCTCAGGGAGGGCCAGATATGGAGGGAGCACAGGGCTGAGGGGACAACCCCCTTCACAGTGAGAAGCAAGTTCCCAGGAAGATGCATCCAGGACAAGAGGACAGCCCATAGCAAGAAAGGCTTATGAGTCCCAAAAGTAGGACTTTCCTATGCTCAGGCTGTAGGGCGTGCACAGCTGGCCCTGCTGCCCTTCACAGGTCTCTGTCCTGTCCACAGAGGGAATCCTCAGCCCCAGAACACCTCCTGGGGGCCCAGCATGGAGACAGGCAAGTCCCAGATAATGGGCGGATTCAGAGATGGCACCGAGCCCGGCCTGGTTTCCCTGCCTTATTTATCTGGATCCCACCTTCACAAAGACACTGGCTCTGGGTGTCCCCATGGTCCCCACTCCTGATCTCACCCAGTCACCTTATCCAGGGCACAGTGGGTCATCGTAAGCTGATCCGGGAGTCCAGCTGATGTAGGTGTTCCTGGACACCAAACGGGATGGTGGGTGTCCACATCCTGTAAGGGGCCAGAGAGAGAAGGTGGCTGGGATCTCCCAGTACAAGATGACCCCCAAATCCCTCCTTCCATTCAGCCTAGAGCACCAGTGACTCCCCAGGTTGCCAGTACGGACTGATATGTGTGGTAAATGGGCATTTGTGGACAGAAAGGCCCATGGAGCTCTGTGATCTGAGTCTTCTGCTGTTGACTTGCTGTTTGACCTCAGAAAGGTTGGTTACTACCTAGGCATGGTGGTGCACACCTGCAAGCTCAGCAGTCTGGGAGGCTGAGGCAGGAGGATCACAGGTTTGACTCTAGCCTAGGCAACTTAGCAAAATCCTGTCTCAAAATTTTAAAAAATTATTAATGAATAGAAATGTAGCTTTGTGTGAAGGTCTTGGGTTCAATTCTTAGTGCAGGAAAAAGAACAGAAGGATTGGATACTTCTCTGTGTTTTATTCTGATATAACTTTGTTTCTTTGTTTTTGTGGCACCAAGGACCAAATTTAGGACCTTGTGCTTGCCTGGCAGGTGCTCAAGTCACTGAGGTATATCCCTTGCACACTCTGTGCTTTATTCTCCTCATCTGTGAAATGGGTCTCAAGAGACCACCTCTATCCAACTTAGAAGACATGAGGGATTAAGTAAATGAAAATACTTTAATAGAGTATAAAGTGTTACTTTGGGGCATTAGATATCATGGTGCTATAATAAAAAATAAGTTCTATATGAAGTTCCAATTTTACAGGTCAAGAATAATGAGTGTAGATAATTTATGTGGCTCACTTGAAGCACTTACTGTGCATGTTGGTGCTCTGGAACTTTCCACATCTTAACTAATTCTAACCTCCCAAATCCTTCCAGGAGAGAATGTATCATCATTTCCATTTTACAGATAAAGAAACAGAGGCCAGAAAGACAATATGCCTGCCTGTGTAAGGCCCCACACATATGCAGGGAGAGCAGGTTTGAGCTCTGTGAACACATGCTGAGCCCTACACTGGCTGTGGAGACTTACGCCAGGGTCTCTATGTGAGGACACTTCCGTAGGCTGGCAGCCAACTGCTGGGCACCCACAGCTGTGAACTTGTTGTACTGGACGCTGGGGAGAGAAACCTATTTTGAGGCTTGGCTCTGGGGACTGCCTCTCTCCGGTCCAAGGCTTTTTCATGATGCTGTGGGAGATCCCCCCACCTTCCCTTCACCAAGACTGTGCCCACACTCACTCCATCACCCGCAGGAACCCCATCTGAGGAAGTGCATGTGCCAGGCTCTCGGCACCCATGTCGCAGATGCAGTTGTTGTACAGGCTGCCAGAGACAGAGGTCAGAGAAGAGCTTTGGGGTGCTGTAAGAAGGGTCAGAGTCCCCCAGAATCTATATCGTATTGAGACTCCTGTCCTATTTTAAAGAGGAGCAAACTGAGGCTCTGAGAGTTGAGGCTGCTTTCCTTCACAGTGGGTTGAGAGGAACAGTAGAACTGAAAGAAGATTGCTTCTTGGCTCAGAGTGTGGAAACTCTCTGGAAAAATGACTTCCTGGGTTCAAATCCCAGCTATGCCTCTTGCCACCTGTGGAATGCTGAGACTCCCCTGAGACACAGTCTGCTGAGCCATAGTCTGCTCATCTGTGTGATGGTCACGATCGAATAATTGTGGGGAAGAGCACGAGTTCATGCTAGCAGGTGGGGCGAGCTGTTAACTATGGTTATGACTCTTACAGGAGCAGCTGGCAGCTGCCCTGAATGCCTGTAGAAGGTGTGACTAGCACTGGTGGCAAGAAGAGAAAAAAGCAGAGTCACTGGGCCATCAGATGCAGCAGTAGCACAGCATATATTCTGGTGCCAACTGCCATCCCACTGTCCTCAGCACCGAGCATGCTTTCTGCAGGCCAGGGCTGCGTGGTGGCTCCAGTTTCTGCACTTCACTGTGACTCAGCCACGGAGCTGCACAGCACGGTTGTGTGCAAGGGCAGCAGGACCTATGCTCAGCCCCAGTGTGCCAGATGTCGTGGGTGGTCAGGCGGAAGGCAGAGGCTGCTCAGTTTCCCCTGGGGTGGGTCTAGGAACCCAGAAACCCTTTCCCCCTCTCTGCAGGTAGCCAGAGCCCTTGAATTTCTTTGAGGTTGAGACCCATGTTGACAATTGAATATCACTGAGATCAGGGTGTGATTTTGATCAGTAGTGTTGCACTTTAATCAGCAGCCTTTGTCGTTTTAATAGTGTCTTCATGTGAATGGCACTGTAGCCTACGAACTATGATGAGTCTTTTTTTCTTTCCTTTTCTGTGGTGCTGGGACAGAACCCAGTACCTCCCACGTGCCAGAGAGGGGCCCCACTACTGTGGAGCCAGCCTGATTATTCTCCCAGTTCACATCAGATCCCACGTTCCTTTCCCTCTTTCCTCCTGCTTCTTGTTCACCTGGCAAAAGCCAGGAATGTCTCTGCCTGACCTGGACTCTGGTGACCTCTTCCACCTATCTGTCCTTCCTGTACTTACCCACCACAACCTCTCTACCCTCAGGGCCTTTGCATCTGCTGCTGCCCTTGCTGCAGTGCTTGTCCCCAGAGCTTCCCATAGAAAGATCACTTCCTCCAGCCACCCTGACCACCCCTGGGGAACCAGCCAGTCCTCTGTTGTACTAGCCTGGGCTGCATTAGTTTCTTTCCAGCCTAAGTCACTACTTCAAAATACTTGTCTGTGCTTACTTGCTAACCAGGCAAGAAACTTGAAAGCGAAAGCCCCCATCCTGTTCAAAGCTTTATCTCTACTTCTTAGTACAGGTTCTGGCCCATGGTCCATGTTAGAGAATAGTGGATGCCCATCACAGCTCTGGGGGTGAGCACTAGTCACCCAGACTATGAGTTGTACAGTACGCAACCTGTACAGCTGCACCCCATGTCCTGGCTGGAGAGACACGCAAATGGACACATATCAACAAATGGGCCAGGAACCACTTTTCCTGGAATCTAACTCATGTGGTCCTCAGTGAATGATGAGGGCCGAGGAAGGGGATGGAAGTTCCTCCCAGGCTGATGAGTTGGGAGAGCTACACGTGCTGAGCTGAACCTACTCTTTTGCTAGTCTCTGGTACCACATCAGAAGGCATTTCCTGCTATCCCGAGGTCGACCAGGAGGTGACAGTGTAAGCCCTGACTGCTGTGTAAGTGACACCTTTCCTGCCTGCCCTAGGCCCGGGGAGAAGGGGGTAGCTGTCTACTGCTGGCCAGAGTCAGGTATTGCATCCAGAGCTTTCCAGAGGCCATGAGGATAGTTTCTATATTTCCCAGGTAGAATCCAGAGGTTCAAGCAAGTGGTCTGCCCAGATTTCTTTCCCTCCCTGGGTCCTGCTGCTCTCCCTGTTCGGTGCTGCTGTTGGGACCTTGTGGCTGCTGAGGTCCCCTGGCCATCCTAGCCCATTTGCTCAGTGGAGAAACCCTACTCACCTGAGCCTGAGAAGGGATGCAGAGAGCAAAGGCAGGGCCTCAGCAAGCTTGCAGGCACCGGTGTCCGTGATGCTGTTCTGGGACAGGCTGCGGGGGATACCGTGAGAGACCTGTTAGGACCACACTTACAGGCCCCTCCCCCATCCATTGTTCTGCCCCTGGGAGACCCAAGGGGAAGCCTGTGTGGCAGCGGGAGAGAGCTCACCCCCATCTCTCCACCCCCACCCCCCACCCTCACCCCACCCCCATCATCCATAATGATTGTGCCATGGGTAAGCCTAAAGTAACTGCTGACAGATAAGAGAATCCTGTGATGCTCAGAGTTGGTGGGGGACAGAAGGAAAGAAGGAGGAAAGGAGAGAGAGAAGGAGGAAGAAAGGAAGAGAGTGAGCTCCCTTCCCCCACCAATTTATGATTTTGTGACATCCTGTCTTTCTGCTGGGCCATTCATCAGCACGACAATTAAATGAGTGTGTATGTTATTTGTTTGATTAAATAGTGGGCTCTGCAGTGAGTGGGTTGTTCAAGTTTTAATCATGATTTTGTCCTTGGGTCTATAGCAGTACTGAGCACACAGTAGTAGGTGCGTGATAAATACTTAAGGGAGAAGGGAGGGGGAGGTCCCAGGGAAGGAAATCTAGCTTATAGTTTTACTTAAAACACTAAATTGCTGGGCATGGTGGCGCATGCCTGTAATCCCAGCATTTGGGAGCAGGAGGCAGGAGCATCAATGAGAGTTTGAGACCAGCTTGGGCTACAAAAGTGAACTCAAGGCCAGCCTGAACTGCATAGCAAGACCTTGTTTCAAAAAGACAATCAATAAACAAACAAACAAACACTAAATTACTGGAGAAGTCTCAGTACCTTACAGTCAAGGAAATAGTTTAGTGAATTCTACTGAAATATTTGGTCATCCCATTCTTATATATGAGGGGGAATGTGGACAGATTTTATAACCTCTATTCTGAAAAAAAAGAGTCAATCTATCTGCATTTATTCATCTCCAACTTTCCAGAATCCAGACACTTTTTTAAAAGCCACCATTTTGACAATAAGGTTTTCCAGATAAATCCTAGCTTATCTTTCTCCTATTTCAACTCCCCATATAATTTTTTGTCATTAAAATTTACTTGTATCACTTTGTAATGGCAGATTCATTTATGAGTTTGTTTCTGGTTTATTGCATCTGCTTGCTAGAACTTAAAATCCTTGAGGTCAAGGGATTTGTTAGTCTCTTTAAAGCTGTACCTCCAGAAGTAGGGAATTTTCCTAATTTCTTACAGGATGCATTTGGAAACTTTTTATTATATAGTTGCTTACATACTTATAAGTCTGTCACTGAAAGACATGTACAGAAACAGATATTGTGCTTGTTTCCTAAGCAATCTTCATGTCATCTATTATACAATTGAAATTAAACATACAGAATGTTTTAACAGTTTTTAACTCACAATTTGTCAATCTCTTTTTAAAAAGTTATTTATATTTTTTTATTGATTGATATAGCATCTCACTACACAGTTCAGATTCATAGTGATTCTCCTGTCTGAGCCTCCACAGAACTAAGATTATAGGTGTGTGCCAGGTTCCAGGGCCAGCACAGCATGTGGTACCAGAGATCGAACTTGGGAACTTGCAACTGCCAGCCAGGCATTTATGCCACCAAGCTATCTCCCCAGCCCCATGTCAATCATTTTTAATAGTTCTTTTTTTTT
>PVKN010034054.1:0-11909 GCA_004027915.1 Capromys pilorides
CACCATACAGGGCCCAGGGCAAAGACAGCTGGGGGAACAGAAACAGGCCTGAGACTGGGGAGCGAAGACTGGACAGTTTGGGGGGCAGTTGAACTTCTCTCTTTTCCCAATGTTTTTGCTGATAAGGCTCTCACAAGTTCCAGGGATGGTATTGTGTTTCCAGAAGAAAATATTTAGATTATTTTTTCCCTTAATTTCATGTGAATTTAATGGTACTATGAAGCAGAGTGGATGAGCAGTGGATGAAGCGGAAACAATATTCCCTTTTTCTCCAAGCAGTTACAAAATAATGAAACAAATCCTACAAATACATGAACTGAAAGTGAAACGCAGTGAAAGAAAAGCACTTCTAGTATCATGCGTGAGTATTCTTTGACTTTTCCCCTAGTTTTCGGTGCTTCGTGTCACCTGCGCAGGTGCACACAGGAACTAATTCAAGCTGTGGAGCCAGGCACCATCTGGCTCCTTCCTGGCGTCATCGACAGCACACCTGCATGGCTGGCTAACGACTCACCACCTCCCTAGATGCGAGGATCTTAGCTTCAGTCCTGGGCACCAGTGGGCTAGCAACAAATGATTATTTATTGGTGAGTAGAAAACGGGGGGAAATTACATCATTAAAAATTCAATCCAAGTCTCACAGGTTTCCACAGAATACACAGAATGCAAAATAGTTGTTCTGTTACACAAACATGGACAAAGATACACACAGATCCGTCATCAAACTAATTTGCGTTGTGTTTGACAAATACATTAAGTTTCATCAAATGTTTTCCCCTTAAGTGATGTATTTATTCTCAAAAACATCTTTCTCAGAAAACTCTAAATAAAACTTCTTGTATACAGTTTCCTGTTTCTGTAAAAATGTGTTCAGATATTTCAATGTGAGAGCACCTGGTAGATTTTAAATAAAGGCTATTTCTCCCCACCCCCATCATATCGTAGTACTCACGCTTTGTTAATTGCAAACAATTTTCAATCCTTATTGATCCTGGATTCATATGTTTACTCAGTATGAAAAACAAAAAAACCGTTTCCACGCAGCTGATTGCAATATAAATTAAGCCCCAGCTGACTTGCCAGTCAGCGGTTAAGCACTACTGTAGCTTTAGATCACAGCACAATTTCAGCTGTGAGATCAATCATGCAAAATAAGTACTAAGCGTGAGCCAAAGACTTTTCTAAGCGGTTTCAAAAATGAGGATGAAAAGTTTTGAACCCAAAAACGGAACAGAAGGTGGCTTCTCAGGCCCTCGTTTTCCCGGATCAGGAAAGGCTGTTCGTTTGCTAAAGACTGGTAGGTGCACGCACACCGGCTGCAGCATGCCACTGCTGTCTGATTAATTCCCAAAGTCTGTGAGAGGAAAAGAGAGCACTGAAGAAAGCAGCTGACTGGAAGCCTCACCCTCACTCCTTCACTGCCTATTCCGTGCCTCCGATAACTACTGCACACCTTTGGGCCTTATTTAGTTCATTTATGTCATAGATCCAGATCGGCTGCCATCTGGGTAACCTGAACAAATTGCCCTCTGTGACTAAATTGATCTTCTCCATTGCTATGCACATAAAATGGAGATACTCAGATGGCCTACCTCCAACTGCTGCTGTGCTAATTAACTGAAATGTTTGGACAGAGGCTGTCATGCTGTAATCACTCCACAGATACCCACTATATCATTACGTCTTCTCTTGTGAATGATCGCGCATTCTGTATATGCACAGACTCACTATACCGGAAAGTAGGTCAGGCAGGATGACGCGTGGCTGTATTCCCAGCTATGAAAGAGGCTCATGGAAAACAGGGGCTGGGGCCCTCCTGTCCAAATAGGAGGAGCAGCAGATAGAGGAAGTGGCGGGGGAGAAAAGAGGGTATGCTACGAATAAAAGAATTAAGATGTATTACGTATATGTTCCAACTTCATACAATAAATGTAATCATTATCTATTACAGTCATAGACTAATAAAAGTAAAAATTGAAAATAAAGACTCTGAGGCAGAAATTTCAGGGTAGTCGGGGCAACTTAGCTTGACGCCATGTTAAAGTAAAAAATCAGATGATGCAGTCTGATGACTGGATTAAGTAGGCAAATTTAGGGCAGGAGGTGGTGTGTACGTGTGTTACAAAAATTTTATTTTATTTTTTATTTTTAATCATGTTTTTTCCTTTTTTTATTGATTTTTTTTTTTTTATGGTTGGCTCAGCCTGCCCTGTGGATGGGGCTGGCACAGCATGTGGTGCCAGGCATCAAAGTGCAGCCCCTGTGGTTGCCTAAGCTTGCCCAAGCAGGCACATTAGACCACTGAGCCATCTTGCTGGCCTAAAATTTTATTTTATTATTTATCTATTTTTAAATTTTTTAAAGACTACAAAATAGTATTAAAACAAAAGATTACAAATAGATTAACAAAGTCATTTGTTAAGTCATTCACTTAACAAAGTCATATCAATTTAAAAATAATACTTGTTGTAATACATAGTGTTGTCTTCCAACCAGTTGTTCATATTACCAGATATGTGCATGCAAAATTGGAAGAAAAAAGAAAAGAAACAAATGTATAAGAAATTAAGAAGAGAAAAAGTACCAACAATTAAAAAAAAAGGAGACAAAACAAATTAAGCATTATCTCCTCCTTTCCATAGGCCAGCAGAAATCTGCAATATAGTTGTCCAAACCATCCTGCTTTCATACATAAATAAATCTCTTTCCCCCACTTCCTCTCCTGTCCTTCTCCTCAACTCTGTAACTCTTTCCTTTTGAAGAAGTTCATTCCCTTTTCCTAGGATCTACTGTAAGTTGGCCTACTTTCTCCCTTGTCCCTATTTCAACTTTCCTAACTTTTCATGAAATACCCTCAGAAACTTGAGTTCTACATTAATTTGATAATGCTTCAGACATGCAAATTTAAATGTCACATGTTTTCTTTCATAGGAGAAACTCAAAATATAAATAATGAGCAAACTAAAAGATAATTAGGAGTTGTACTTTTTGCAAAAGGGAGGGAAGGTGACCAAGAAGAGATAGAAGAATGAGGAAAAGGGAAGGAAGAGGGGATGGAGAAAATCGCGACAAGCTACAGTCATGCACCTGCTCTCCATGAGAAATATTATGATTATGCACTGCACAGAAGAGCTAATAAAAAATTAAAAACTATTATGGCTGGCTCAGCGGCGCAGCATATGATGCTGGGGATCAAACCGCAGTCCCTGCAGTTGCTTCAGCCTTCTTAAGCAGGCGCTTTAGACTGCTGAACCATCTCGCTGGCCTCCAGAAGGGTGAACTTCTTCTGGAGCCTTCTCTCTAGCTTTCACAAGCTGTCTTCTGGTGTCGGACATGTTCAGCCGCTGCACAGTGCATGCTGGCGTCTGAAGTTTCTCTTCATAGAACAACAATCACGTTTGATCAGGGCCAACTCTAAAGTTCTCACTTTACCTTAATTATCTCTTTAAACATCTCCTGTCCAAATATGGCTATAGTCTGAGGTATTGAGGATTATGTTGCCAACAGATAAATTTGGGAGAAAGATATATTCTAGTCCATAACCACATTCAGTGATCGCTATGGTCTGACCCGTCTTCCTGATTTCAGCTTCCAATAAGTGTTGGTAAGCATCGAGTTCTTCCTCTGCTCTTTCTTCCTTGGCATTGCACTGGTAAAGCTGAGTAAGCTCAGCCACTCAGGGAGGCAGAGAGTCCCTTTTGAAAGGATCTGTTGTTGCCCATAAGCACATTTTTATGATATGCAGCCAGGCAGGGAGAAGGGCAATAGGAGGATCTCAGTGTAATTTAGCCCCAAGCAAGCCACCTTCGAAAGGTCAGCTTTCTCCAAACTGGTTGGCGAGTCCAGCAGCCAATCCACAGTGCTGCCAGCCAGCACCTGAGACCTGACATGATTTCCACTTTTCTCAGGCCTTCTGGTCACACATAGGACTCATACCTTTGTTTCACAGGTCGGGACATCTGCCCTTACAAGACTGGCTGAATCCAGAGGGATTCTTCTCCCTTAGCTTCCCTTTCTCCTTCTCTGATGTAGCCTTGGTCTTCCCCCTACTCTGCTGCTGCCATGTCATCTGTGTCTTTGGGGGTCTTTGGTCCTACCTGCTGCCATGCTGTGATTCCTTACTTCCATTAGGAAAGTACTGCAACTCTTACCACAGTGTCTCACTTTCTTTCGGTCTTGAACAGAAGAAACCACAGCCCTAATTTTGCCACCCAGAAAGCTTTCCCCAATGGAATTTGATTCCACTGTCCTGGGTTCCTATTTCTCATGATGTAGAATTCCAAAGCAGCAGTTTCTCTGTAGAAACCTCTTTATAATTGTGCAGGTACATACATTCTACAAATGTAATTCATCTGAAAGTCCGTTCTGAAAAGTGGTGGGATTTAATGAATGAAAAGAACATAAGCTAATTGATTAAATTCTTTTCTTCGTTCGTATTTTTGCTTTGAATAAATTGCCACCAAAGTCCTATTATTTGTTGTGTAGTTGTTTTGAAAAAATTAAACACTCAGCACTTCCTTTTTTGTTTTTTGCAGTCCTAGGGATTGAATTTAGGACCTTTGCAATTAGGTACATTCCCAGGCCGTGCTAAGATTTTCTAAAATTTTAAGACTGGATATCATTAAGTTTCTAAATTGCCCACACAGCACTGCAACTTGAGATCCTATTGCTTCAGCCTCCCAGAGTCCTGAAATTTCAGGCATGATCCACACCCTGCTGTACTTCTATTTTTAATCCACAAATTAATATCTAAACTTTTATTTTGTAGAGTTCTTGTTATAATTGAGTGCCATAGGGTGTGCAAAGTCTTGGAGTATGTAGTGTATTCTCAATAAGGAATAACTATTAGCACTTTTATTTCCAGCTTAATGAATATAAAAGATATAAGATACAAAAATAGATCCATAGTACTTTGCCTATGACATCATGTCAGCACTGGTCTTTATCCCACTGTAGTAAGGTCTTTTTTTTCCCCTCATGTCTGTCAAACACTTAATCGTTCTGCAATGAACATATCTTCCATTTCAACTCAGTTCCAGGGCAGAACAAAGCCTAAAGTGTACAAGAGTAAGTAAGCAATAAAATAGCTGTAAACCCTGAAAATAGGCATCACATGGTGACATGGGAAGATAGGTACTGAACGTATGATTACTTGTGTGACACATGCTAGACAGAAGTGGGGGTGCTACGAGATCTATATTTTGTGACTTAAATGAGAGCAACCCAGAAGCACGTTTAAGCAGCACCTTGGGTTGCTTAATGGAATTCACCTAAGACAATACGCACAGTCCCAGAATCCCTCGCTCGTTCTGGTACAAGCTGCAGTCTAACTGAGCCATCAGCGTTTCCGCAGCAGACCTGGCGTCGTGCACAACCCCATGACTTGGGCGCGATCTGTCCAAAGTGACACTGATAGGAAAGGCATGTCTTGCCACTCCTGGGAATTTATGTTTATTTTTTCATGAGATTTGGCTTCTACAAAAAAACAAAATGGAAAAGGCTTCATATGGCCTTTTGCTATGAGAACATTCTTTCTGGGGCGATGCCTGGCAATAAAATTTCAGTTTTGAAAGTTTCTTAACTCACACCACTTTAGCCCAGTTACAGCTGAAGTAGCAAACTGGAAAAAGTGGTTGTGGTTTTGGGGACTGTTTTGATGAGAAATTACAACAAATGGAGACAAACTCAGATTTCTTCTCGTTCCTTCCATGAGCCTCACATCCACATTATCCAATTTTTTCTTTTGCTCTTTTTTCTTTCTTTTTTTGCCTTTTCTTTTCTTTCCCGTGGACTTCCCCCTCTCGTTCCCTTTTTCCTTCCCTCCCTACATCTTTCCTTTTTTCCTCCTCTTGCTCCGTTTACTGTTCTCTTCTATCTCCTATTCTTTGAGAGGAGTTTACTTTGACCTCTCTTTCTCTCCCTTTGGAATCCCTATAGTACTATCAGAAAGCACCAAGAAACCAACAGGTGCTCAGAAAGGGGGTTGCAGAGAGAGAGGTGGTGGGTTTGTGAGGCCTGGCTTCATGTTTTCTAAAAGAGCTATTCCAGCTTACTAACTAGGCTGAATGGAGGGATGTGGACATGTTCTTTGGTGACAGTTTCCTGAAGGCATTCAGCTAGAGATTCAGATCTCTGCAAGGAGAAATTAAAGAAACTATCAGCTGGGAATAATTATAGAATATTCCATGTGAAGCAGTTGTTTTTTTTGAAGGTGATACGGGTGCAGTGTAAATCTTACGAGCCATATGGAAACCACGAGCTTCTTAGAGGTGCTCGAGAAAATTCCTTTTATATTCAGTGATTTCTACCTGTTAATGAGTTCAATGAGATGTTTCAAATCCTGAAAATCTGAATGATAAAACAATAGTATTATGAACATATTGACAAAATATTTTATATTTTTATTTTAAAACCTATGTATTTGAAAATGATTTTAAGTACATTCAAGAAAAGTTGAAAATACATTGTAAGACACATCTTAAAATACTGATGCATCAAAAACAATAAAATGTGTAGAATTCTCACAAATTTACAAGCATCTACCAACATATTCTTTTATGATTCCATAACACTCTTTATATGGAAGTAGCATAACCAGTTTCCAGTTGATATATATCCAACATACAATTCTTGTCCATTGTAATTAATGGTACAGTAACTGCTGCTTCAGTGTCCTGCCTCAGCAGCATCATTGCATAGTTATGATAATTTCTTATGATACCTTTTTTAAAAACTGAACTGCTGGGTCAAAGCAGGCATAATGGAACGGTTCTATGTTAATTCCTGACAAATTTCTTTCCCAAAATTTCACTGTAATCATATAGTCTTTTAGACTCCATGTATGCTAAGGATTTATCCTAAATAACAATGCAGAATAGAAGCAATGATTTAAATTGCATTTCTTATTTCTTTTGAATAAACATAGCCACTCTTCATTCATTTTTCTCTTTCTTTTCCCTCCCAGGCTGCTGCTTGACATTCTTCCTACCTTCATCTCTGTGTGGGGCCTAGTGGAGGTGGCCCTTTCTCTGCACACACTGTATCCTTTATCAGAGAGGAATGCAATGCTTCATCTAACCCTGCCTTGACAGATCTGAGGCTTAGCAATAAACTTTTATTTTCCTTATCAGATCTGAAGGTCAGAGGTAAGGTTGCAAATCGAAGTGCTATTTTTGAAAATGGAAGCCAAACATTCCTCTTTCATCAGAAACATCACAAACTTTTCATTGTTTTCTCTTACTAAATTCATTTCTGGGAAACTTCCACTTATTATAGCCTCTTTTGGATCCTGTGTTTAAACTTGATAGATACTATGTGATAAGAAAAAGATTGATTATGTTTTTTCTGTTTAAGAGAAAATATAACTTCCTTATTTGAAAGAGAATTTGGTGGCATGCAGTTCACTCTTTGTAGTTCAGATTTTCATAGAGGAAATCTGCTGCCTCTACCTCCTGTCCTTTACTCCAGCAATAAACACACCCCTTCAAGTAACACAGATCTACCATTTAAAGCTCAGCACACCAGCCACTAGCTACATCTGATTATTCAAGCTCAACTTAATTAAATTAGGTAAAATTAAAAACTCAGCTACTAGTTGCACCAGCTCCATTTAAAGTGATTTGTAGTAGCTACTGTATTGTTCAGGATAGATTACAAAACACATTCATTATCCAAAAAAATTTTAATAGCCACATCTGCATATATATTTTTGGTAATTCCCAGAAAACAAATCAGGGTTTAATTTACCTCTTTACCATAATAAAGTCATTTTTAACCTTTATATTATCCCTTAAAGTGTTTTTCTTTCAGAGGATTCTATCCTCTGATTACAGCATATGAATCTGGTTCATTCACAGGGCTAAGAGAAAATATTTACAAATGATTTGTGGTGAAGGAATAGATTTGTGAAAACATACAATAATAAAAAGGTGAGAGGCAAATTTACTTCCTCGGTAAGACACTATTCTAGACCATTTTGACGTCTAGATCCCACCTCTTACTTTCTGCTACTTTACTATTATCAGGTAGCTCCTTCTAGGGCATCTGGGTTCTTTTAACAGTGTGAAAAAGCTGAGGAATCCCAAGAGAGCTTCCACATGTGTCTTGTGTTGGGATTCCCAGGTCTCAGACCAACTATAGATTAGATGATCCTGGACCCTCCAAATAGCTCAGCCTGCAAGTAAGCACAAGAGCCAAGGCCTTTGCCATGCTAGCCCTGTTCCCGGAGCACACTGAGACAGCAATTGTGACTGGGCTTCCAGCTCTTGGGAGGCTGTAAACAGGTGGATCACTACTAGTCTGATCTAGTAGTGAGACTTTGAACACCCTGTAGACCTTTCTCTAAAAAAAAAAGATGAGATGATCTTATTGAAAATCTATAAATCTGTTCGAATTCTCTAGAAATCCACACTCAGTGCCTTGGAAACTGCCCTACGCATGTGTTCCAAGTTCTGGTAAGTAGTAGGTCACACCTACTTTCCCAGCTGATTTTGCCATCCCCTAATCTTCTACATCAAAATCATGAAGCACCAGTCTTAGAGGACAGTCCTGGGGCAAGGCCACCTGCTGGCCTCTGCTAAGCAGCATTCACCGTGGGTTCATGGAACACTTACCATGTTCCTAGTGCTGTGCTTAGCATTGAAGATACAGTGACTGTGCCACCACAAAGCCATACATTCTAGCGTAGATAAGAAAACACAATTTATATTAGCTTTAAATCCTGCTCCCATTTTATCAGGTTGCCCTATCTTGGGTTAGCATGTTTGGAGCTCTGTTGCTAGACAGGGAGCATCATGATCTATGATTTTGTGGTTTTCTTAAACAAAGCAATCCCTTTATAATGTTCTGGTGCATAACTGGTTTTCACTTAAAATTTCAAACCTTGCTGTTGCACATTCACTCTGCTTGGATTATCGTGCTTCTTCCACTTGTAAATGCCTCTTTGCTTGCATTTAATACTTGCTTCACTGTGCTATTTCAACAGATAATTATTCTTAACTGGGTTAAGGGAGTTATAATAACTCCTCCTAGAGAGTAAGGAAGATAAAAAAAGAGAATAAGGAAGAAATCATCCTTTCTATGAGACTACATTAAATAAAATACAAGTTTATTTCAAACAAAATTCACAATGACCAGAATGTCTGTATAGATGTGATGTACATCCAAAAATGTTTTAAAGGCAAGTTTCTGGCTTAGAAACAAGGGTGCCTGCCTGTGATCCTAACTGTGCATGAAGCAGAGGCAGAAGGAACTCAAATACAAGGCAAGCCTTGGCAACTTGGTGAAACTTTGTCTCAAAATAAAAATGTGTATGGATGTGTTATGCATTATTGTTGCATAACATAAATGAGGTTTTGTGTTCAGTTTCTGGTATCAGAACACAAAATGACAAATTTCTGGGGAAAAAGCTGAACCACTTTATATATCCATGTAAATAAAAGATCTTTTACTCAATAAACATTAATTAACCTGAATAGATGAAACATAATATCCTGGGAAAATAAATCCTGTGTTGTGTTTTTGTTCAAAAAGAATCATTTAGACTGCAACAATTTGTTCTTTTTAAATGGGTCTAAGTGGGTTTAATTCTGATGCTTCTTTATCTGGAGCTGGCTAGATGACAGGGTCAGAAGGAAATGGTTTATGCTGGTTAATTTCTTACCAGAAGACATACAAGCTGAAAGGATGAATACTTGTGGGAATCTATTTTTAAAAATAGTGCTACATCATTCTAAGAACATTAAAGAGAAAGTCCCAAGCTGTTGGTGACGCATTTAAGAATGTAAAAACATTCCTGATTACTCAAAGCACCCTGATTAATTGAAACTGGTAATTACCTGCTAGTTTACTGACAAGAAATAATATAATTCCTTGTTGGCTAGAACAAGAAGAAAACAATAAGCCATATACAGTTTCTACTGTTAAAGCATAGAAAAATTATATATATATATATATATATATATATATACACACATATATATATATATATTTGAAAGATGCACTTATACCTTCTAATTAATTTTATATTAAAATATCAACATTTCAAGAATTATAAGCAGGGCATGGGTGAAATCTCATTCCCAGACATAAATATTGGGAAAATATTCTCTGTGAGACTCATTATTTCTTCGTGACTTTAACATGACCCTTTGCTGTAAATACATATAGGCAATTGTGAAGGACTGATGAAGAACATGTCTAAGTTATGATTTATTCATGCGGTGATTCAGTATTTTGATCTGGTTAATATGTTTTAATTTAATTTAATTTGCTGTTTTATACAACAAACATTAATGAGCGTCTACTTTTAATCCAGGAAATGAAGATTTTTTTAAGAGACATAGTACTAACACCATTCATGATAGTAAAATAATCACTGAATGTCTGTTCATCTGTCCCCAGTGCAGCAAAAGGCATTAAGTTGAAAGAGCTTACAATGGACTCTACCTATTCCTAGTGCATGCCCCGTATATAGGCAAGGATAAGGCACTTTCAGGAGAGTTATAGATTAAAAGTGGTCCTATCAAAATGGTTAATGACTTTTATATTTATAGATCTTTCAGATATTTTAATTCTATTAGCTCCAAAACATAACGGTTTAGAAAAGAAACTGAAGTTTTTCCTAATTTCCAGGGTTGTAGTGAAAATCTCTTAGTATGTCCCACCTTAAAATTGATTCAAATTGGCTCAAGCTGACATTGTTTCTGACCTGCTCTTGACACAGTAGAAGAGGTTAGAAGGTGTGAAGAAAGTTGGAGAACCTCTTTGCTTCAGAGCATGTGAGCCCTTATTTATTTTAATTTTATTTCAATCACAATGTGTGGTGCCGACAGTAAACGCAGGTGTATGTGTTTGTCAAAGATTATTCATAAAATGTTGCTCAACCTTAAACTAACCAAATAAAATATTAATGTGCATCATAATGATGGAACTTTAAGCACAAACTTCCACAGAATGACAAACAAATTCACTATAAATATTTATGTTTATGATAACAAACTATGTAAAGTAAGAACTGTTTTCAAGGTGATCTGAGGACAACGGCAGGCAAGCACTCACTGCTGGAGTACTCACCAGTGAGTTCTGCTGAGCCCAGCTCTTTAAGAAATAAGCTCGCAGCACTCATCTCTGTGTGCACAGTCATTAATCAGAGGGCTACCTTGTGTTCCTCTAACTATGACAACTGTCCTTAAATAGCTCAACCCTGCTTCCTCTTCATCACAGATTCGTTTCTTCATATAGCCAGAAAGTAATACCAAAAATGAGGCAAGGAGTTGAAAATGATTAAGATTAGAGTTCTAATGACTTTCACAGTTATTAATTGACTTCATATGTTAATTATTTTCATCTTTAGAATGATTTTATACAGTAAAAGATTTAGTAATTTTATTCCCTCAACAGGGAAAGCTGAGGTCTAGAAGGAGGAACTGACTTTCTTGTTCAAGACTACATACTCAATTAGTGGTGAAATTAGGATTGCAAAGCATATTTTTAGATTCTGAAGATTCCTATAGTAGCCACTGAATTTTTTACAGAAAAATTATCAAAGGGTTTATCAGTTATCTGAGAATAATCCAATCATAGAGGTCCCGCCAAGAGAACTCAAAAGGTTTTTATGGTCTCCCAAGATGGAAGGACAAAGGCAGGCATGTGGAGTTTCTTTTGGTGCTGGGCTGCTGCTTCCTCAGCCAGGGAAATTATGGAGTTAGAACCTTGGAATTGTCTTAGCTACAGGACGTGAAAAAGCCTGTATAGAGTACCTCTCTGAATAGGATGTGGGTAAAAGATGCACATATCTCTGAGAGTTTACTGTTAAACCCAGAAGTATGAAAAAGTAATGTTATTAAATAACATGAGCATTCTACATAATATGAGCTTCTTACATCCTATGAATTCAGCAACATCAGGCC
>PVKN010034055.1:0-11903 GCA_004027915.1 Capromys pilorides
TTAAAATTTTAAGTTGTTTGAGACAACCCAGGAAGAATGTCACAGAGGCTACACTTCAAAGTAAGCTTGCTCATAAAGCATATCTTTTTATTTTAGTTTATAATAATCATTAAATTTGTTTCAAATGATTTTTAATTAAACTTTTCAAAATTTAAATATTAAAATACAATGATCAATGAAAGTATATTTCATTCATATATCCAATTTTTCTTTACTTCTCTTTTGTTTCATTTTTGGGGATACTGGGAATTGAACTAAAGGCCTTAGGCTTACAAGGCTGGTACTGTCCCACTGAGTTAAATCCCTGGTACCCTATTGTTATTTTGTATAAAATACATTTTATTTATACACATATCTATATGTATGTACATATACATGTGCATACACAAAAAATCAAAATATACAAAAACACCACATTCAGTAAAATAATTTAGAGTATCTTCTGCCATTTCAGGGATTTTAACCTAGCTGCAACTATGATTTATAAATACATACGCAATTTTTAAAAAAATTTTACAAGAATGCCTCTTTAACTTCAGCATTTGAAGTCCTCAAAATAAATATTCATCTTGTCATTTCTTGTTTTAAAATAAATGTGTTTCAGTCTTCCAGTCACTGATTCTGTCTGATGATGGCATGATTGCCAGCTATGCCCCAACAGCCTCCCAGAGTGGCTATTGTCTTTTACAGCTCCTCTGGTACTCACTGAAATAAGATGGTCTTTGTTATTTTTGTGGGAGCAAGCTTTGTGTCTTAAGCAGATGGATGCAGAGCTCCTCGGTGCTATATCTGCCTCTCTTTTCTCCGCAGAGACACTGAAGGGAAGTTTCCTATTGTCTCAGTTGGATAAGGTTTGGGAGTGAGGACAGAAGATGAAAACAAAATGTTTGGTATATTTTAATACTAGCTATCATAGAAACTAAGGACAACAAATGTTGGCCATCCTCATGAGATAAGTTAAGCTGAGAGTCTACAGTAAGTAGTGTCACAAAGGAATTTTTAACTGATGCATTGTAAATGCAGTCTAGGTTAATTGCAAACTAAGCTGACAAAGGATGCTTAGGTGCTTCATATTATAAAAAAAAAAAATTCCCATGAGCAGTATCTGATGCCGGTCAAGTTTTCCTCTCCACAGAACATACCAGATCTGCCACTTCCTCCCCAGTGAACAAAAAGAAAAAAATAGAGATAGAAGAATCAGAAAGCCTTGGCAATATGTTTTAGTAGATAAATAGAAAATACTATTAATATTCTTGTCATGCTGCTTTAACTTAACCAACTATGGGAGAGGGAACATAAAGCCTCCTTAGCTTACAAAGCCAAATTTGAGTCACAATTGATGAAAATCACCAGGCAAGACTGGAGACACTACTAAGAAAGACACAGAGCTGAGCATCCGTTTCCCTGGCTGGATGTTGGTAGAACTACAGCACCTAAAAGCCTATTGTAGGTTGGGCAGGCAAGAGAGGAATGAGCAAGTGCCAAGGAAACTTGGGCTTGTATCTGTTGATTTGGGCTTGTAGTTCATTTTCTGCTCACAGATTTATCAAGATGAAGATCATCTAGATTACTAACATTTTTTTGTGCTTAGAAGAAATATAATGAAATGTGTTTGGTAAAAAAGATGGAAGTGGGTGGAGCTGAATAAGTGCTTGCCTGCCAAGTGCAAGGGCCTGAGTTCAATCCCCAGTTCTGAAAAAAAAAAAAAAAAGAAAAGATGGAGGTAACCTACATTCCACTCTAATTCTTTTTTATCCCTAGTTGGTAAGATAATTTTAGTAGTGAACAGATTTCAAATTGAAGGAGATGATTAATAAAATAGTTCTAGACATGGTGGTACATGCCTGACACTCTAGCACTGTGGAAGGTTGACAAAGTATTTCAAGTTTGAGTACAGATTCAGTAACTTACTGAGAACTTAAGTTTAAAACAAAGCAAGGCCTAGGGATGCAACTCAGTGCAAAAACCCTAGGTTCATTCCTAGTCTCCTAAATGAAAAGAAACAGTAAAGTGGCAGAAAATATAGGGAGCTTCTACACAAGGCAATGGGAATTCTAACATGAAAAAGGGGACAGAAAGTGGACCAGGACTGCAAAGTGAAGGCTTTCTTCTGCTGAATGGATCAGACACAGGAGAGAGGTCTATGATCAGGATGAGGCCTATTCTAAAGTGAATCACACATACTATTTCCTCAATGACAGATAGCAAAAGTCAGACTTAGTGAAATGTCAGGGAACACTTGCCTCCTAAGGTAACCTTATTAAGAGTCAAGTGTTCTCATTTTTTTATCTTTCTCCTCCTAAGCCACTAGAGGGCCACGAGACTAGAAGGGGTGGATGGAAGAAGGCAAGAATAAATGTATGGAATCAGATATGAGATTGGAGTACATTAGACTAGACAAGTACATTCTGACAATTGACTATTACCAAGAAGTTATAAACATACTTCCTAATGGAGCATACTTGAAATAAAGTTTTAAAAATATAAAAAATCTCAACTTATTAAAGTTAATGTCTATTTTTAAGAATTATTTGTCTGTTGCTTCTTTCAATGTCAGGAGAGACATGCTCTCAATGTCTTCTGTAGCTCTATCTCTTTTCTATCCACATGAGTTTATGGTGATTAAATATGAATTAAGTGACTTTGCCTTTATATTGCCCCAGTTCCAGCCATCATCTCATCAATGAGTCCAAATATGCATTTCAGAAAAGGAAACTCAACTCTCTCCACTCATCCCAGACATTGGTTCTCCTTAGCTCAGTCATGGCTCTAGTTTTCTGTAGCTATGGGCTTGATGCTTGGTAACAAAGGGAGAGAAAGTAGAAGTTGTGTGAAATTATTTTTCAGAAGAGCACATGTCAGGTAAGTTCACTGGGTTGACTCAGAGTAGATGTTCATTTCATGCTTCATTGATTGTGTGCCTTCTGGGTGTGTCACTTTCTTAAATGTACAATTTTGTTAAATCACAAAGTGACTCTCAGGTAGTACATCAAGGTGAACCATAACAGAGTTGTTTACCTACTTATTATTTGTGAACAAAGAGGAAGTTTTGTTAAGCAGGTCAGATATGACATCAATTGTTGGTTAGGAAGAACAGATGAAACAAGCAAAGTAAACTTCCTTCAAATTACTTGCTCACGATTAAGCAAAAAGCTGAGGTAAATGAAAAGTGCAATTGCATTAGTAATGTGCTTGTTTCTCAATGTGGAATATGAAAAAACGTACATGAAGCTGAATACGGCGGCATCACATTGAACTGCGTGGGGTTGGACAGGCCTAAAACTTCTGTACTGCAAGCTTCTGAAGCCTATCTCTGCATACCACGTCCTTGAGAACAGCTGAGGATTTTGAATTTCGTATGCAATAGAAGAGGCACAGATACGTGCTGGACAGTATTTTCCTGTTACTTGGCAACAGTTTCCTTTCCCCCTTAGCAACAGAAGAGCAAAAAGCTATCTAAAAACTGAAAAGACTACAGAACAGGAAAAGTCAAAGCCTTTCATATATCCTCCAGCTGGAGGGCGTATTAGCAGGAGCAGGATTCAGCTTTGGGTAAAATGAAGAATACTTGTTATCTAGTTATGCTTGCATCTCTATTGAAATTTAACCCAAAGTTTTAATATCTTTTGAAATTAGATTCACAGACTTAATATCCTCATCATGTACTGACTTCACCTCTGCATCTCACTTAGGTATTTGAACACATAATTCTCTTGGTCGATTTATATTCATGTCAGTTTTCCCAGCATGTGGAACTTAGACTAAAAAGCGGTATATCAGCAAAGGCAATAATTTTCAGGTAATTTTCTTTTTATTTGGTTAACCAACTACATCCTGGGTTTCTCATTGAATTAAAAGTCTAGAAAGACTACAGACAAGGTAGAGAAGAGAGAAAAAGTAATTGATTTTTAATAGAATCTTTGACTTTAAAGGGATCTCCAGTATTCTTCCTTTTGTCTTGATAGACATGACGTGCATGTGTGTGTGTGTAAAACTGAGAATTCAAGGTATTTAAAGTGAGTAAAAGCCTTTATTAACTCACTAAGAATATGCACGAAAATAGTATATGTGTATTGATTTTTATATTGTATATTTTTATACTGTATATATATTTTTGTTCAAATAGCTTACATTACTTTATGCACAGGATGAAAGCAAAGAAGATGAGACAATGATACTACTCTATAAGAGACAAAAGCTTACTAAAAGAAGCCACAAATCTTAAATGATCCTCTTTTATTTTTATTTTTGAATTTTATGAATTTTAATGAGAAAGAAATGACAATGAGACAGTTTCAAAACAGGTTAGTAGGACAGTTACAGTAAATAATACATTACATGTTGTACTCATAGTAGTTGTTCAGAGTACAAGACAGACATGCAGACATGATATCTTTTCTAAACACTATTAGTACAAATCTTTCTTCTCATTGAATGAAGAGAAAGTAGCTGTTTATATAATCCAACTGTCCACAACAGCAGCGGTTTACCAGCAGAACTGTCAATGTCAGAAGCTGTTGACTAGAGACTTTTATAGCTCAGCATGTGAATATGGCTTTACTTTTTATACCTTGTGGTTAGACTTTTCTGTTGGATGGTTAAGAACAAGTTAAAGCAAGACCTATATAACAAAAGATGTAACTTTTGTATCTGACAAAGTCAGTCAAATCCCCTCAGGATTTACCTTGAAATCATGTACAGCATTTGTAGAACTTTTGTCAGTGTCATCCATCTGGATGAGTCACAGCCACTGATTGACTAATTTGCTCTCTGCAAAAGGCTGAGAGAATGTTTTCTCTCAGGTTACTCTCCTTAGGTACACTATATACCATTTATCTCTTTCCTTTGTAGCCCCATAACCTCCTTGAACAGAAAATTTGGGACACCACTGAGTTATAGGATGTTACAGTACAGGCTCTCTCATGTCCTGAGTCCTTACTGACTGTGAGAAAAAAATACAAAGAACTAGTGAATTAAAAAGCTGGTTCTTTGAAAGATTAAATAAAATCAATAAGCCTCTAGCTAACTTCTTCAAAAAGAGGAAAGGAAAAAACTCAAATTCAAGATGAAAAGGGTGAAATTACCACAGACTCAGCGGAGATTTAGAAAGTCATTGATAGCGACTTTGAGAATCTTTACTTTCACAGAACTGAAGACACAGAAGAAATGGAGATTTCTAAAAAGGTATAAGTTACCAAAACTGAGTCAAGGAAGTATAAGAACTCTCAATAACACAATAACAGTCAATGCAATGCAAAATGTAATTTAAAAAAAAAAATCTACTGACAAAGAAAAGTCCAGGACCTGATAAATTCACAGCTGAATTCTACCAGAAATTTACAGAAGATATAGTCACAGTACTCCTCAAACTCTTCAATGAAATTGAAAGGAAGCAATCCTCCCAAAAAATCATTCCTGGAGGCAAGTATTATACTGATACCAAAACCAGAGAAAGATGCAACTAAAAGAGAAAACTGCAAGCTAATTTCATGAACATAGATGCAAAAATCCTCAAGAAAATTCTAGCAAATACAATACAGCAAATCATCAAGAAGGCTATGCATTATGACCAGGTAAGATTCGTTCCAGAGATGCAAGGATGGTTCAACATATGCAAATCTATAAATGTAATGCACTACATCAATAGAGCCAAATCCAAAAGCCACATGATTATCTCAATTGATGCAGAAAGTCTGTTGACAAAGTCCAACACTCACTCATATTCAAAATCCTACAGAAAATTGGGATAGATGGCCTTTACCTCAATCTGATAAATGATCCTCTTTGAAAGATAAATGCTACTGTCTTCACTGATGAAATTGGCTAACATGATTGTCAGAATATTCAAGTAATCTTATTATTTTTTTATGTCTATACCATGTGATAAAAGCAGTTACACATTTTTACACAGACATTGAGAAACCTAAGTATATATAAAATTGTAGCCAGTCGAATCTATGGCATTTTTCCTAGTCTCTTACTCTCATTTAATGACCTTTTTTATTTTCTTATAAACCAATCATTTATATTCAAGTAATCTTAAAAGAATTTTTGATTATTTGTGGCATAATTTATCTACCATAGTGAGTTTTAGACTGATTGTGAAGCTCTAAGTATATTTTGTTTATGTATATTTGATTTTTTTGTTTACAAAGGGATACAAATATGGTTCAGTGTGTCCCCTCAGTACCTAGCCACCAGTTCAGTCATAATATTCAATATTTCCATCACTCCTACAATCCTTTCTGTTCCTACCATTGAATGTGCATCACTGCAGACAAGTGCAGTCAGGACCTATACAACCACTGCTCATTTTCCTCCTATAGAGTAAAAACTGGGTAATGGTAGGAGTACATATGAGCATCTGAACATATATGTGCCAATGTCTTTGCTTGTCATTTCTTCAATATTCTATTCTTGTTAGGTCTCCAACCATTGAATATGCAAAAAAATCCATTCTTTATCTCATAGGATGGTATACTATAATGTAATAAAGAACAGTGCAGTATAGAATAAGATATGGCTTCTAGGGGAAAACTACTGAATTTAAATAGCACTTCTGGTCCATATTAGCATTTTTCAATTGCTTCACTTGTGAAATGAAGATTATGACTTCTTCAGGCTGCCCATAAAGATTGTGTTAAAGTACACAAAATACAGAACAAAGTGTTACAGATTGTGAGCATCATATGGGTATTTACTTTAGTATTTTGTTTCTACAATTGGCCCCCCTAACTACTCTACTATGAAGCCATATTGATGTTCTTGGTATGAGTACACAATCTAAAGTTTGTTCTCAGTGTCTCCTTAATCTTTCTATGTTTTAAGATATATCTACCACTTCTTACTTTGTGTAGTTTTTGCTCATTGTCAATCCCAGCATCTAGGAAGATCTTTGGTCCCTTCTTAACTCCCTCTGTAATGGTTGAAACATTATGTCAATTTAAGAAATTTAGAAGCTTAATTAAGTAACTCATCAGCTCTACATCCTGGCATGTAGAAGATGTGCCCCAAAGTAGCTATTTACACTCCAGGATGCTGTAATGGTTGATTTGTTGTGTCAACTTGAAAAATTTAGAAGGTTGACTAAGTGACTCAGCAGCAGGCCAGGGTCCTGACTTTGTAAAAATTCTCATCCTGTGCATGAGGAGGGCATGGAGATGGTATGCGTGCTACAGCTGTGATGGGCAAGAGGTAGCCTGCTTACATTATAAGGGAGGAAAAGAGACTTCTTTTGCTCTTGTTGCTTTTGTCGTCTTCTACCATCAAGAACTGTTGCCCCTATGCTATACCAATGTGCTTTGGAAACAGCTGATTATGGACTGAAAGCTTTATAAATTGTGAGCCAAATAAACACTTCTTTCCTTAGTTTTGCGAGTTGGGTATTTTGGTCTCAGCAAGAAGAGAAAAATATCCAAGACACCCTCCTTCTGTTATTTCCTTTGCTCATCATTTTTCTCCCATGACTTCAAAAGGGGAGGGTGCTAAGATTAATGATTAGACCCTAGAAAGTTGATTAGGTGAGTTTTTCTGGGAGACAAGCTCACTTTCTATGAAAGTCCCTGTGTGTCCTGCTATGAACATCCATCTTGCATGGGCCAAGTTGGACTTGTCCATTTTACTCATCTAATTGCCTATGAGCATACTCATCATTCTGTTCGTCTCCCGTAATACCTATCCAACCCAGAATTGGTAAAAACATAATGGACTTGCTTTAGAAATTGTCTTGGAACTTCACATTTTATGATTTTTTAAAACTCATTTTCTGTAAAGTCTTTCTATTTTGGGAAACTTAGGCCTAAGGCTAGCAAACAAACAAAAAATCTTTACTTTTTCCCATTAGTATATAGAATTACTACTTCTACTTAGTATAATTTCAATGATAAATTTATTGGAATTGTGCCTTGTCAAATGAAAATTAGAGAATTCCTGGATTTCTTTAAGATACAAAATGAGATTTATTGGTTTTAGAATTATGACTTGAATCACTTTATCAGGAGCTTTTAAGTTGCAATTTATCTTGGAATGGCTATGGTGGCATGCACACATAATTCCAGCTTTCATGAGGCTGAGAAGGATGATTACCATGAGTTTAAAATCAGAAGTGAGGCTGGGCTACATAACAAGTTCAAGGTCAGTTTGAATTGCATAGTGAGATGCTACCCCACACCCCTGAAAACAATTTACCTTTAATTTATTATGATATAGCAATTACTATGTTGTAACCTAAAGGCAGATCAAATTAACAGTCAGAACTTAAATTTGTAAAGTCATATCAGACTCTCAGATACCTGAGATCTAAACATAGCTCTGAGTAAGGACATAGTAAAGACTTCTGCAACACTGGGGAAAGCAATTTACCTGTGACACAACTACCTCAAAGAAAAGCATTATAGAAATTAAGAAATACAATCGGAAAATGACAGGGTTGAGAAGTGTTCTCAAACAAGGAGAGTAGTATTTTTTTTTTTAGACAGGGTCTCACTTTGCAGTTCAGGCTGGCTGGACTTGAGTTCACTTTTGTACCCCAGGCTGGACTCGAACTTACACTGATCATCGTGCTTCAGCCTCTCAAGTGCTGGGATTTCAGGCATGCACCACAATGCCCGGCTAAGGAGAGCAGCATTTTAAGGGGGATTCATGATAATGGATCTTGATTATAAATTTACATATTCATTTTTTTTCTGTCACATATCACATTTGTATATACAAATTAGTTCTGTGCTACTGGGGCTTGAACATAGGGCTTACACACTGAGCTATGTCTCAGACCTTTTATTTTTGTATGCTTGCTTATTTGCTTTTGAGATGATACATCTTGCTATCTTGTTAATTTGTCCACATAGAGCTCCCATTTGCAATCTTGGTTCAGGCTCTCAGGTTCCTGGATTATAGGCATGACCCAGCACACCCAGATTAAGTAGATATTTCATTGCAGTGAAATCCCAGTATCTGTGGGGCTTTATTTCTAGAACTCTTCATGCATGTTAGAATTTGGTGAAAATCAAATCATGTACATAAAATGGTATATTATTTTCATATAATCTCCAAACAGCATCCTATTCACTTGAAATTATTTACTGACTAATTATAATACCTAAAACAATTTTAATGTTTGTTATACTGTATTATTTGGGTATAATGGTAAGGAAAAAGTCTTGAACATGTTCAATATAGATGACATTTTTTGATCCATTGTTGGTTGAATTTACTGTGGATATAGAATGGCTGGATAAATGTTTAGAAATTTTCTAGATTAAAAAGTTTGAATTGTTAACTAAACTATTGAAAGATCGATACTCTATCAATAGAACAAAGCAAATTACTGGTCAGTGTTTTTGTCTTTATTCTTTTTCAAAAGACACTTTTGAGTTCTCAAACTCTATTAAATATAAATTTTGACATGCTGGTGCACCTCCACAATAAATCAGCTCTACTTTTGAAAAAGATGGTACTCTGGCTTCTGCCTCATTTTCCTTATAATCAATCTACCTACAAAATTTAATTGTGAATCAGACCACTTACTCATTATCTCCATACCCATGCCAACTCTGTTGAATTCTTCCACAAGAACCGCACATGAAAGTATTGGTTTTCATCATTAAAGTATGCTGTTTGAACTGAATTCTCAAAGCTACAAATTTTCTGTTTGTTTCCTTAATAAGGAGTTCCTCATTTAATATGTGAAATAATTTAATGTTTCTCTCCTTTCTAAACTCTAACATTTCTGTTTTTCTGCTTCTTGCTTTATCTCATCTCATTAGATAAGTATACACTTCACTGTGCAAATAGAAATCACCAAATAAATTCAGCTCTTTGTCATCTTTATTAAAAAAGTATCTCAGAGTTTAGTGTTTGCTTTCTCTTAATTAAGAGAAATTCTGGTTTGCCCAAATCAGTGTCAATTTACATTTGACACTGATTTTTTCATGGTAATTATTGATAGTGCTTCCTTTCATTAATAAAACTATATCACTTCCCATTTATCTTTGATGGACCACACCAGCCCTTTCTGTGTCCCAATGTAGTGAGAGATCATTAACTTTTCCCTAGCTGTTACTTCCATGTGTTTTAAAACTTCTGTTCTTCTTTAATGAGTAAGACATGGATGGAATCTAGAGATTAACATGTGCAATCTTCTCATATCCTTCCTTCTTTTCCTTTGCCCCAACAGCTTCCAAACCATCTATCTCCCACTCATTTTCTTTTAAAAAAAATTTATTATGACCAGCTCAGCCTGTCCTGGGAGTGGGGCTGGAGCAATATCTGGTGTCAGAGATCAAACCGCGGTCCCTGCAGTTGCCTAAGCTTTCCTAAGCAGGCATTTTAGACCACTGAGCCATCTCACCAGCCCCCATCTCCCACCATTCTCTATCTTAGAGACTCCAGTTGATCAATTCATAATGAAACGTATTGGTCTTAGTTCTCCCTACCATGTTGCATTCTTTAAGCATCACTCAACAGTTCTTTCAAGTCTGCTTTGTAGCTCTCCAGTCTCAGTGTCTCTCACTTTCTGAACACAATGAGCTCAAGTGACCATCGTGGTTCTTCAGGATACTGAATGCCTGTAGGATTCTACTTCTCTATCCTTGCCTTTTCGTTCATATGCTTTTCATGCTAGAAGGATGTCACAACTTTGCCCTTCCTCATGTATTTTATTTTCTGTAAACTTTTGCCTTTTTACATACTGTTTCATTAATTGTAAATATCAATGCTTACTTCGGTGATAGAATATGTACGTTATTGGCTCGTGTGATTTATGATGGAGGCTGAGAAGGCTCAAGAGCTGATGGTAGCAATATAGTTACACAGGGGACTGGTATAGCTCCAGTCTGAGGTTAAAGGTGTGAGGACCAGAAGAGTTTATCATGTAAGCGTACAGAAAAATGTAAGTAAGAAAGCAGGAAAATGCTAATACCCCAATTAAAATATAAGCAAACACACAGAAAGGCTTATTGATCTTTTATTCAATTTGTTTATGGCCATGGCTAAATATCTGCCCAGTCCCTCATACAGTCGTAGGTGGGACTTCTTCAGATGTGGCTGCATCTAGAGTGTATGGCACTAGAGCTGTCAATGCTAGACCCCAAAGCACTAAAGGTAAAGGTCAGCAATGCACCCTAACTAGTCTGGATTAGGTACAAGGTACCACCAGCTGTGACCATCTCTGGCTTGTTGGCTTTTGCTGTGCTCTTCATGCCATGAACTAGTTCTATTCTGTGATATGATATGAAAATTTTGAATCACCCAATATCAGTTAATGAAATTGAAAATTTAATTTAAAATTACTACATGTTTTGTTATATAAGTCTTGCTTTAACTTGGCCTTAACCATCCAGCAGAAAAGTTTAACCATAAGGCATGAAAAGTAAAGCCAGATTAGTATGCTGATCTGTGAAAGGCTTAAGTCAAAAGCTTCCAACATTGACAGTTCTGCTGATAACTCACTATTATTATGGAATATTGGACTACAAATACAACTACTTTCTCTTAGCTCAATGAGAAGAAATATTTGTACCAATAGTGTTTAGAAAAGTTATCACGTCTGCATCTTGTACTCTGAACAGCTACTATGTAGACAACAATATGCATTGTATTATGCATTATGGCTTTCCTACTAAGGTGTTTTGAAATTGTCTCATTGTTATTTATTATAAAAAGTAACAAAATTGTAAAAAAAGATTGGTAACAGAAAAGAATGACACATATAGAAGTGTGATCTTCATTGCTTAGTCCTAGAATAAGATGGCTCAAAAGTAACTGGTATTTTGTGATATTAGGGATTGAAACTAGGACCATTACAGTGGCTACATCCTAGGCTCTTTTTGTTTTATTATTGATATTTTACATTTTGAGATAGAGTCTTAATAAGTCACTAAATTGTCCAAGCTGGGCCCAAGTTT